>JAVSBS010011964.1:41598-69508 GCA_033124195.1 Coracias cyanogaster | reverse complement strand
CAAAGGACGCCACGCCCACCCACTCACTCCCCCTTAGTCAACCTGGTGTGGTGTGGTGCGTGCGTGTGTGTATATGTTGGGTTTCTACCCTCTTCAGAGCCTACTGGTTATTAAGAAAACACTGTCACTGCCAATACTTCAAAATGATTCTTAGAAATCTGGTTTCACTTCAACTTAGATGTACATCCTGATTGCCTGTTTCAAAAAACACAAGTGAAGTTAGCATCAGTATTTTCTCTGAAAAAGAATAGCAGACAAACTGCCTGATTCTGACAATTAAAAATAGAAAGCAGATTCTTGCACCTCCAGTTCCTTACTGGATTGCGTACTTTCAGAAATCACTGTACAAATGCACATATCAGAAAGGTACTTGCATAAAATACTAAAAAAAATAGTTCATGCTTTTAGACTCCACCTCAGTCAAAGTTCTCAGGCATTTGAGCGGGCTTGTTAAACCCAGCAATACTGCTCAGAAACTGGATACTACACCCAGGCCCAAGTACCTTGCTCAGTTAGTATCTTAGACAGGTCTAACTGACAGAAATATAAATTCCATGATAGTCAATGTCCATTTTGGACTTTCAGCAATGAGATCTCAAAATCTAGACGATATCCTAGACGCAGCTATGCAGGCATTGTTAAGGTAGAGAAGTTTTCCTTCTTCTACCAAGTTAGTAAAAAATTGAGTATTTCAGTTTCCAAGGCTGTTAGTCTAACTCTGTAATCAAATCCTAAATACCCTTTTAAAAATGTCCTGGAAACAATAGTTACTTTTACTATGTATAGACTTCAATGTGCAAGCAGCACATGTGCAAGTATGTTTTCAAAAGAGTATATCTCAATTTGGCAAAATAATAGTGAGTGTGTTCCTTTAAAATTCAATCAATTCAACTGAATTACCCAAAGAATTGAGGAAAAGATGAAAAATGTGTGAAACTTGAGATGATATCAAATCTAAAGCTTTCCAAATCATGACTGTTGGCTGAAGACCAAAGGAAAAAGTTTGGGAAAACAATCTGATTTGTTTTAAAAGCTCAGTTATTGCCTTTTCTCTAAATCCTACTCTAAAACAAAACATTATCAAGCAGAAATCGTAATTTCACAGTTGGCAAGACTTAGCATTCAGCGGTAGTACTTATAGCACCACAGCAGTAGCAAATCTGACTCATCACTTGTTCTTAGGCAGCACAGGCTCATACTCTTACATCCAGCAGCTTCTTCTTTCTCTTGGTTGGGTAGGAATATTAAGGATCTAAATTTTCCAATTTCTTTCAGAGTGGCTTATCAGTAGCCTGAATTTAGCAAAGGAAAGTTTCAACACTGAGACTGGGTGCCCTCAATCATTCAACAATGAATGGAAAATGACCAGACACAAGAGACAGTGATTCTAATATTTGGTTGCTCAAACACCATCCCTTTCTCATATAGTTACGTTAAGGAAGCAAGCCACTTGTTTGCAGGATAAAAAGGTCACTGGCATCTGTTAGGGTGGCATATTCATTTGCCATTCATGGCTAAACTCCAGAAGGAATCAACAGGGAGTCAGCCAACAGATCTTTGAATCACAGCCACACATCTACAAAACAAAACAAACAAACAAAAAAAGCACAACAAAACAAACAAACAAAAAAGGCTTTCTGAGATCTTGAGATCTTCTGTCATTGCACCCCTTCCTGACAAATGATATTGTTTGTCCTTTTGAGTGAGATTTTCTCAGATACTGGATATTTTCACACACAAATATGGCTAGCTCTGGAATTGCAATGGCAATATCCCTCTTCTGGGATGAATGAGTTAATATGATCTCTTTTAGGTCAACTTTTTGAACTAAGGCATAAAGCGTGCACTTCTTACAAATGACAATCAAAGGTTGTTGAAGGAAAGCTCAGATGAAGACCTCAATGTTACCAAGTGAGGTAAAGCCAGACAAATAAATTCCATCCTGGGAACATGTGGTTTCCAAACAGAACTAAATCTGCACAATGTAAAATACACTACAAAAAAAAAAAAAAATAAAGCCATTTTTGATCACAAGGACACTATACTGAAACATCCCTTGTTAGTAGCAACTCCACTCTCTGTACAACCAGATCATAAATACAACTATGCAAGGAAAGGCAGAAGCAATAGGCCACCTTCTGTGCTGCTTTCCTACACAGCACTGAGTACTTGGCAGAAATTGGTTCCTTCAAGTTGAAGCTATTCAACAAGGCCCCTCGTTCCCACTAATTTGAGGGCAAAATTCCTGATCATTCTGAATCTGCAGAGTTGTTTGGAAAAAATTAGCTTGCTCAGCGCATAGCCAAGGAATATCTGAATCTTTAGCAGCATTACCCTTATAACAGGAAAGTGATTCTTCCCTTTCATGGTTTTCTAGGAAAGTGATTCTTCCCTTTCATGGTTTTCAATACTGAGACAGCTTGTCCTCTGTCCAGCTGAGAAATTCTTTGTAGTTTCTCCTGTTGATGTGCTAAGCTCTTTACTGTTAAAAACCTATGAACCTAAAATTGATTATCTAAACCAGAAAGACTGCTGTGAGTTTCCAGTTTGTACTAAAGCTCAACAGCTGAGCAGAGATCACTGGGACCATCCGCATGGCTTTAACAAAGTAAAACAGACCAAAATGAAGGGATAAAAACTATTCAGATGTGCAAGTTTGATGCAGAGTGCCCTGAAACTGTAGCATACTGAAGCAAAGGATGTCTTTCTTTTTTAAATTACTGGAAGCTAGCACAGCAGAAAAGAAAATAAAAAGATGGCAGTCCACAAAATAATAACACACAGTACAGAAAATTAGGGGGAAAAAAACCACTTACAATCACATTCTAACCACATTTTCCTCTTTGATACAGAAAATAACTTCCATTGTCAACAACAGGAAATATATACAACAAATGGAAAATAGGCCCTAGTCTGCTCAGAAATTGTTGTGAATGGAAAACACAGATTACAGGCAAGAGTTAAATATATTTCTACTGATAGCTCACTTTTCCCAATTTCTTTCAGGGAAAAACATATTTTCCAGGTTTTTTTATATTGAAATTCAAATTCAAAATACACACATTTGGGACTTTGCAAATTCTTACCTTTCAAATGTTTTGGACAGAAAAGTGGAAAAACTCAGCTTTTTCACAATGGAGTGCTAAAAAAGACATATAGGAAATAATGGAAGTCACTACCAGAATACTTCAGCTTACTGTTTATACTTCCAGAATGCAAACATAAAACGAAAGCAAAGTATGCCTTGATAATACTTCATATCTATTTCAACAAAATGTATAGTTTCCATCAAACATTATAATTTCATTTTACAATTCTAACTGTAGATTCACAGTATTACCACACATACAGTTCATAACGAATATTGTGATCTGAAGGGACACAACTGAATTAAAAATCCTCAGATCAAAAATCTGCAGATGATGACTGGATCTTCCCTGTCCCAGAGAGAACCCTGCAGTCAGAAACATATTAGCTTTCTCCCTAGGGAGATGTCAAAGTCTGGACAGAACTATTCAGGAACAAACACAGCTCTCTAGGGAAGACAAGTGTTTAAGCTGAGCTCTCCCCTGTGCTTGCTCAAGATCTTACTTTGTTTTTCTCAACTCTGAGAACAGCTACACCCCAGAAGATGCTTCACAATATAGCCAAGGATACATCTACTGCCTGTCTTGGAAATGCCCTGTTCATCTGCTCTGATGATGATGCAGTTTCGTGACTGCACAGTAAATACCAGGTTGAGAGCAGAAGAAGAGACATGTCACAGCCCAGCTATCAGAGCTGTGACTTCCTTCTTACCTACAAGAACATGAGTTTTCTGATGTGAATGCACTTTTCTTTGTAATTTTTATTTTTTCCTTAGTCCCACACCTGTTTCATCTTTGCATGTAGCCAGTTATACTTCCTGAATCTAAAGAAGACATGTTGCGAAGTCTGCGGTGTCAATGCAGCACAAGATATTCAGACTTAACTAAAGAACAAAATCTCTTTCCATTTAAATAAAAAATAATAATAATTTAAAAATCCAATTAGCTTTAGGCTTTAGAAATTTTCTCAGAAGTAATCTGAAATGTTTAGCCCGAACTCAATAGTACCGTGCCTTTGAGTGTGTCATTTTTTATGATTCATAATTTAAAGGTCTCCACAATCTCACAAGATTTAACATTATTTTGTTTTTCATTATGTCATTTAGACATTTCCTGACTCAAATGGTGTCAAATCTTTTCTGGTTACACTTTCCACTCTACTTTACTCCAGGAAATGCTTAATCATGTTATGACATGCCTGTGACCACTAATGTGATGAGGAAAAAAGGAGAAAGAATTCATCTGATTACAGGAGAGACTAGCACAGAAGAATAACTGAAAAGTAAAGATACCTGTAACAGAACAAATATAACTAAAGAGAAAGCTTCTTAGAAAGTTAGACATGAAGAACAATTTCTTATTCTGAAATTTTCTTGTTTCAACATTTCATTACTAGTCCCTTGGGGCTGTCCATACAATTGCTTAGAGACCATACTTTGTTATGGATAACTTGGCTCTTTGTTCAATAAATCATCATAATTTGATTGCAGTCATATACATTTAATATAACAGATTAAAGTACTGCAAAAGTGTACTGATACATACAAAGAAAAATTTTTGCCAGCAACTTTAAAAGAGCTACAAGGGCATTTTACAGTTGTATGGCTCTTTCAAAAGATGCCATTTGTGACCCCATATAGCATACATTAATTTTTAGTTTTAAACATAGGTCCATACCAAGATTTACAACAATTGTCAACAAAGTCTTTAGATTACAGAGATTGGTGGAGTAGCAAATAATGAGGAAAATACTTGCCCTTACAGAACAATTTCAATTTCATGGCCAGGCAGCTCCAATACACTGAAACACATATTTTGTAACACAACAAAGTGTGGGATGCAGATACCACCTACTAGACAGGAACACAGAATCCAGGGATAGTACATGGGAGTTGTCAGACTGAGTAGCGTGAAGGGTTGCCTCGGTCCTTGGCATCAAAAAAGGGAGGACATCAAACAGCAGAGACGGGATTTTGGTACTGTACAGGGGGCTGGCCAGTTGGGAATACCAGGCCTGGTTCTGTTGTCCACAGTGATGTGGAGCATGCTCACAGAAGAGAGGAAAAAGAACCAAAGGCTTGAGAGCAGTGTTTGTCTTATAAGACTTATGGGCTCAAAACATACCTTATGAAGGACAAAACAGAGAGGAGTTAGGCCTTAAGGGTCAAATAGAGAATAGCTAGTAGAAGGCAGCTCTTTAGCCTTGTCAACAAAGAAACTGCTGACTAGAGGTAAGGTCAGACAAATTCCACTTTGAAGTAAATTTGACTTGCTGGCACCAAGAGGTAATTAACTATCAGAACAGTTTATCTTTAAAATAAGACATGCTGGTTTTCTGTATTACATATTGAAACAAGGTATGTGCTGAACATTCAAGGTGGTGCTTTCTAGTCTTGGCAATTGTGGTCATTCCCACATTTCAGTGGCAAAAGAAGAGCCAACTATAACAATCTTGTTGAGAAACACACACAAACATCATTGTTGGACATCTGTAAGAGAGTTGTCCAATCAAAGTAAATAAGCAGGCAGCCAGGCAGGGTGTAGACAGACTCAGCACTGTGGTCTGAGCTTGATAACTTCCAGCAAGTGTTAAGGGCTTCAATATAAATTTTCAAATCACAGCCTGCAGGATGAGGTGTTAGATGATCATATTCCAAAACACAGAAGCAAGAGATTAGAAAGTTTCCAGAGGAAAGGTCTAAGGGTCCAGAAGGCTGTGCTAACATTCAGTGAGACCTGGGCAGGCTGGAGATTTGGGCAGAGGGAAACCTAGTTCAACAAAGGCAGGTGTAGAGTCCGGCACCCGGGAAGAAATAACCCCATGCACCCCAGTACAGGTTAGGGATTGACCTGCTGGAAAGTAGCTCTGTGGAGAAGGACCTGGGAGTTGACAGTAAGTTAACCATGAGCCAGCAGCACAGTCTTGTAGCCGAGAAGGCCACTTGTATCCTGGGGTGCATTAAGAAGAGTGGAACCACTCTCCTCTTTTGACACAGGAGGTTCTCCTCCCATTCTACTCTGTGCCACATCTGGACTACTGTGTCCAGTTCTGGGCTCCCCAGTTCAAGAGAGACAGGAAACTATGGAAGGCAGTCCAATGGAGGGCTACAAAGATGATAAAGGGACTGGAATTTCTGTCTTATGAGGAAAGGCTGAGAGACCTGGTGCTGTTTAGCCTGGAGTATCGAAGGATGAGAGGGGATCTGATCAATGCTTACAAATATCTAAAGGGTGGGTGTCAAGAGGGTGAGGCCAGTCTCTTTTCAGTGGTGCCCAGTGATAGGACAAGGGCACAAACTGAAACACAGGAAGTTCCACCTAAACATAAGGAAAAACTTCCTTAATGTGAGGGTCATGGAGCACTGGAACAGGCTGCCCAGAGACGTGGAGTCTCCTTCTCTGGAGATTTTCAAAACCCTTCTGGACGTGTTCTTGTGCAACCTGCTGTAGGTGAATTTGTTTTAGCCGCAGGGTAGGAATAGATGATCTCCAGAGGCCTCTTCCAACCTCTAGTATTCTGTAATTCTGTATGATAAAACACTATTCCTGCTTTGTGCTCAGCATCTGCAGAACATTAAACCATTTGCTTCTAATATAATCTTGTACCTCGTCTGGATAGAACGCTGTCTCATGTTTATCCTAGTCTTTTACACCTTCACAGAATCACAGAATCACAGAATCGTTATGGTTGGAAAGGACCTCCAGGGTCATCAAGTCCAACCTTTCTCCTAGCATCTCTCTAACCACTACCTTCACAGGGATGAGGATAAATGATCCTTGGCAAAAATTTTTTTGCACTGATTAATGTCAAATATGACACTTTGATACCCCTCTGAATTTCAGTGAAGACATGAATATGAAATCCACACTGAAATAGGTGGAGTCACAATATAAATTAATTTGGCCCAATTTCAACTTCATTTTTATGTATGGCATAAACAACCAAGGAGGGTCCCAGGAAAATGATCCAGATTGAATAGTTACTGCAAGCTCTTTGGAATAAGGATTGTCTTTTGCTAAAACCTGATAGTTGCCTTATGGCTGCCAATCATAAGACCAATAATAACATTGAGTGTCCCTTGCCATTGATGAACTTAAACTATTGAACACACTAAACTCTTCACTGAAAGTAAGATTACAGAACTCTTATAAGCAGGGGTCCAGAACATATGGGTTTAAAACCTGAGTCTTTTCCTAGAATACATTTCTATGTGTTCTCAGATATCACACTTTTATCACTACCCTGGGTTATCTAGGAGATATTCTAAGGAGATGACTGGCAGGCACACATGCATATGCAAGTCTAGCACAAAGTAAGCAGGTTTCTTATCTTCTGCACAAGGTTCAGGCAAAGATCCTTCAGGTGGGATTCATCTCATGGAGCCTGAGATCAAAGCTGCAGCACAGATGTCCATCTCTGACCTGCTCACTCCTACTCTGCTGTCCTTCCAGGACAAAATTCCTCTGACTACATGAAATAGCTGCTTGACTTGCACCAGAGAAGTGCTTACTTTTCATTTCTGTCTGCAAAGAGACCTGATGGTGATGGGTAAACACCATGTGTAGTGTAAATGGCTGTATTTGATTAGATGAATCCCATGCCTTGTGACTTTTACGTTTATTCTTTTAGATTTGTCTTCAAACATGGTCCCAGAGCCAGGGGACTACAAATGTCACCAACCCAAAAGAACACAAGGAAAACATAGAAATTCTGAAACAGTCCTATAATAAATAATTACCCCAGATATACCAGTTTCTGTTTAGGAGTAATATTTTCCTGCTAACCTGTTCCAACAGAAAATGTTGCAAAATCTACCCTGGCTCCCTTGTGCTGCCAAATTTGGTTTGCACTTAGGTACCTCTGTTTCTACATCTAAGAATTTTTATTTTTTTTTAACCAGGACATATGTTCACAGTCATATGTAGCACAGGCCAACAAGTAAAGCATTTAGCACCCTCATCCTCTGACCTTCAGTAAAAAGGAAAATGCTCACTATCTTGCAACAGATGCCAACCAGCTCAGCAATATCTACATTGTTTTTATTGCATTATCACATTAAACCTAGATTAAGATTTAGTACAAAATGAAATTTTGTTGAGGAATGTTTAAGCTGCAAGTGGGGTTTTATTTTTAAAAACAATAAAAATATCAACAAACCAAGGATACAAAGGTATAAGGCACAATGCCCAAATCTTAGCAAAAGAAACAGGAACAGATGACACTAAATATGCTATAGGGTGTTAGTTAGAGGAGCGTGCCAACAGCACAATGTGTTACTACACAGGAAGCCTGAGTACAGAAGATACAAGAGCTTGTTGAAACTGTTCAGCTGAAATGATGCTCCTCAGAAAACAGCTTTTTGACAAAACAGACCTTTTAGGAAAAAAAAATACAAACCCTAAACAAACAAACACCCCCCCGCACACCCTTCATTTTATATTTAAAATACATCAGGAATGAAAACTGTTCTCTAAATGAGAAAGAAATGGGTTTTGGTGAGCTGCCAAAAATCAAAGGAATGGGGAAGTGTTGCATTTATTTGTTTCCTGGCTTGAAGGCTTTTCTTGTCAGTGATGCTACAGAAACCCAAAATATTATCATTTCTCAGCTTTTTAGTTTTGGCAGGTTTCTACCCTGGCAATTTGCTTTCATCACAACATTTTAACAGGAAGAGATTAATTTTCAAATAGCTCTAGCAACATTCAATGTATTCCCCCTTTCTCTTGTTATTGGATACCACAGTAGCACATAACACTTAAAGCAGTAACAGCGCCAAAAGAAAAATGTATTGTTTTTCTTCCAAACTACTTTCAATCATGGACAATTCCACATGGTACTACAAACAAAGCAGTCTTTAACTACATTCGGAATATACCTTGCTCTCAGGAGCTCCACTCAGTACAAAAAGACAAAAAAAAAGCCCCAAACCAGCATCTTCATGTTACTTTGTGAGCCTGCCTAAAGGAACAGTGCAGCTCCTGCCTCTTATTTTCTAGGTCTTATACTGCATTCTGCTATTCCCAGTTCCTCCAGAGGAGCACAGCTTGCAGCACCTTTATAAAGGTTGTTAAGAATAAATTTAGCTCCCCAAGCCCACTTCCTAAGCTGGCTGGGCCTGAGCCATCTCTAAATAAGGAACAGGTGACAGCAGTACCATAAGCAATATGCTCAGAAAGATGCATAAGCTCAGCCACAGCATTGTGCCCACATGGCTTTTGCATGAGTGTTGGTAAGATCACAGGCCTCTCAACTCAAGTCTGTGAAGAAAACCCCAAAATTAAGGGTGTGGGCGGCTGAACCCAGCCCAACCCTACTGCCATCCCATCTATGGATCTCCAGATCCTGGGGCAGCTTTGCAGGGGACGCCCTATTCTTTACTGCCCATTTCCCTACTCATGGTGCTCAGCCTGTTCCCCTGAGTGTCAGAGAAAGTCTACTGCTTGGATAGAGATATTAATTGAGCATCATTTGTAAAACTAGGAGAAATGTGTTTGTTAACTATAGATAAGTAGTTGCAACAATGGAGACCATGCCTGTGCATCACTGTAATAATAATATGCTCAGCTGTGATGTGGAATATCTAAGATATTGTGGGGGAGAGGGGCATGCATGCCTCTGTTTGTGTGTGTGTCTATGTTTTTTCTTGGGGGGTTTTATTTGCATCCTGTTGGCTAAGAGTACGTTTAATGCTATGGTAGCAATTATTCAGCCTGCTGTGGAATTGACAGAGATACATTCAGGTGAAGAGGCAGTATTTTCCGAAAATAAATGCATTAGCAGTCCTGATTTCATAACCCTTACAATGTGAAAAATGGTAAGCAGCTAATGGCCTAAGTGTGGGGGATAGGAAATTAACATATGCAAAATAGGGATGGTGCAATTAGACACAGTTAATACTCAAACTGCACTAGCAAAAAACTAGGTACAAAAAAAGCATCCTGAGCTTCTACATTCCCAGACTTGTCACATTACACCTGTGAGAAGATACTGCACTATCATTTTTTTCCCGGTGAACAGCAGTGTTCACTGTTTCAGGAATTTTTTAAAAAGCAGTCAATACAAAAATCTTACCTTTTTTTATTTTTCATATATTAACTCTATTTTTTTTTCAAAACTTAGAAAAAAAACTTTTTCTGTTGAAGTTGTAAAATTATTTACAAGCATTTCCTCAAAGGCATTTTAGGGGGAGGGGGATTAAAAATCAATCTATTTGCAGACTCTGATTAAGTTAGTTTCCAGGGGCAGCATTTTCAAGATTAAAATGAAAAATATCATTTGGAGCCCCAGCCATGACAGAGATATGATCCCATTATTGTAGCTTGCCTGCCCCACTTAGGGTTCTAAATCACTGGTGTGTAGATTTCCTGCAGAATGCCAAATGATAAGAAGCATTAAGGAAAGAGGTTGTCAGTTTGAAGTCAGTTGCCTGGTGTTCCAGGATCAGCTGCCTGAACCTCTGCAGTATCCTTTTAACTGGGCTATGACTTCCTTGAAATCCTTCCACCAAGAAAGTATCCTTCCTTTGATCTGTTAAGCCTATGGGCTCTAAAATTGCCCCCATACTTAGGAGACCTGTTCTATGGTTAGGAGGTGGTAGGTAGCCACAGCTACTCTGATGTTCCTGAGACAAGTGGCAGATCCCTTCCATGGAAGGATGCAAATAATAGACTTTCCCAATATAATAGGATTATGGGATTCTTTCTTTAGTGTCCTTCTGTGATTCTATCAGGCCTTAAGGGGAGATACAGCTAAAAACCAAGTGAGCTTTTAAGCTGGGAATGTAAAGCTCTGAATTCTCACAAATATACTTGCTGCATATTTATAAGATAGCTTTAAATAAGTGAGTCAACAAAATCTAACCCCAGTGTGCTTATTATGCTGGGCTGATTTTTAAAAAATGGGCTGAGAGACAACCTGAGGACTGGAAAGCATATTGTACAGAAATGAATAGGTCTGTTTAGACAAGTAGATATAAGGTGCATTTGTGGTGATTTCCTTCTATTTGGGCCTAGGCAGGTTTTCTTCCCACAAAGAGGCATATATTCTTTTATTCTCTGCTTCATTCAAGTAGTTGTGAACCCAATTTGTCCTTAGTATTGTATGACAGCCTGCTGAGGAAATGGCCCTAAAATAATGAGGGATGGGATTCAGCAAAATATTGTTCATATTTATGCTGCTGTACAGATCTACACAAAGGCTCTGCAATAGCAGCAGCATTCAGCTGATCTACTGATTTTCTTCTATGTAGACCCCACAGAGGCACAATAGCAAGAGAAAAATAATAAAGAAGCCATTTAAAGATTTGTGACCAGGCTTGGTATGAACATTTCTTTAAATGAGGGAGACCATGAGAACATAATGTGTCCATATGGTGCTGCATTTCATCCTCTCAGAGGAAAATAATTCATGAAGAGAACATTTCAAATCTATTAAAATAGTCCCACTTCCTCTTCCACCAGATTCAGTTAAGAATAGCAGGAAAGGTTAAAGATTTAATGGCTGTTGAGATTGAACTTGCTGTCCTTTCAGACCCTCCTCAACAGAGCCAAAGGCCACCACTCATGCTGCGCATTATCACTATCTAAGCTTCCTAGATTTTTGCCTGACTTTTGGATAAACAAAGGCTTCCATTCCCTAAGGTTTTGTACCCTGAAACATGAAAACATTGTGTTATTTTCTTGTTTCCAAGAGCAAAAATATACCCTGATTTACTCACCTCTTCAGCCTGGGGAATTCAGTTTTCAAAAGCTGCACTTTTAGATTTTGCGTAACTGGGAAAAGCTCTCAGGAATATCCCTGGTCAGAACACAGATATTCTTCTGTCTCCCACCAAGTCGTGAGACTCAACAAGAATGTGAAATTCTTAAATTAAAAAAAAAAATGTCAGCACATTCAGGACTCTGAAACATTCTGATCTGAAACTTAAAAGCTGGATATCACCCCAGCAAGTTCTGGCTCCACAGGACTGAACAGACTGCTATCACATTATCTGAGCCAGTCAGGGAGGACAATTCCACAGAATAAGGGGTATAGCCTCCCCCTGAGTCCCTTTCCCAAGGCAAAATTTGCTGGACTTTCAAACTCATGGAAATTCAATCTGGAGCAAATCCCAAAAGCAGAAACCTTCCTGTAATTCACTGAAAATACATCAAAGACACATCTGTAAAGCATTCTGATTTTACAAACTGGCATTTTTCAACAAAGACATGCTTTGTCAGGAAATTCCCAGCCAACTCTAATCAGGAGTGCATCTGGGAACCCAGAATTTTGTCAGATTGCAGGCAAGATGGATTTAGCCAAGGAACGAAAGGGATGTGACACTCTGATCAGTGATCCAGAAGATCAGAGGACATGGCAAATCGGAAGAGGATGGAATTAACCAGCAAAATTCTTCACTTGCAATTAAACTAATTTAACATCACATCTGATGAGACTTCCTACAAAGCACAGTGTTTACTGGTGATAAATACAGTTCTGGACACAAGGGGCTGTAGTACTGGAAGCAGAGGAGATCTATGCAACCATAATCACAGTGCATGCTTTGGAGTACACTCTATGTGGGCCAGAGGTAATGGGGAGAAAGTGGGGATTGTAATCCCTCCTTTTGTACTACCAGTTCGATGCTTGATAACGAAAGCATGAGAATATTTATCCTCAGTAAATTAAAGTCTGCTTGCAAAGACAGCTTCAAAACCAAACCAACCAAACAAACAGGACACTATAGGTCCTGGGGCATAGTAACTCTTTGGTGGTACAGTAAATTTAATTTCTCAAAAGTAATGCTGTTCACATTAAGTCTCCACATCAGCCTCTAGAAAAAAACAGAAAATAGAAAACTGAGTTCCCCAGAGCATTATTTAGAGGAAAGTATAGCGTCAACAGGTGACAGTTCAATTCCTTCTCTAAGCAAGAGGATTTAGAAATATCTCTCCTATTTTTCCAGCCACTAAACAATTGACACTTCTGACATAAGACTGAAGATGTGGTTTCAAACTCCTGCAAGCAGAGCAGGAACTGAACTTGTCTAGGTGACCGTCTGGCTAGGTGACTGGCTGGGTCACTGCCCTGCCATACAACAGAGAGAAGTTTGGCCCCTATTGCTCCAGCAGCAACCCAGCTCTGAGGCTTCAGCCACCTCATCAATAAATAAGGCTCCAAAACAACCATCTCCACCAGCACTTTCGCTGCCTGCCCTACACCACCAACTCCATGCTCTCTGCTTTTGCCTAGCTCCCTCTGCCTCAGTCCAAGCCACCACCAAGTAGCTGGTTACAACAGTTTATCTACCTGGAGATAAATCCCTCTGTGCAGGTACTTATCTGAGTCACAGGATAAACATTTCTACACACGTCTTTTTTAGTTGGCAGAAACTACTTGCCTCGAATCAGTAGCACTGTCAGAAATTCACAGGCTAGAGAATACCAGTCTGAAATTCTTCCCATCCCACCAGTGGTGCAAGACTTGGATTACACCAGCCAAACAATTGACCTACTAGGCTGGCAGGGACAAGAGTAAAAACTGCATCTCAGAATAAAATATTCCTTGTTTAAAACACATACTTAAAAGTTTTCCCACATGGAACATCTGATGCACCAGCACTGCTGACACATATGCAAATCAAAAATGGTTTCTTACAAATAAAAAAAAGTAAATGTGGCACTTTCTATTTAAGTTGAGCATTCAACCAATTATTAATTGTTATGAAGACTTGAGGGAACATACAGAGACAGAGAGGTAGTGTGCATTTTTCTTGGTTTTTTTTTCAGAAATGACACGACAGAGCCTTCAGAATGGCACAATGACCTTCACTACATGCACTGTAGCTGAAAATGCCAGTATCTGAAGTGCAAGGAGTATTATACTTTTCAGCCAGCTATTTAGCAATTCTGGCACTCCAGGATCTTCCAGATCCCAATAATTATAGGTACAAAGTCTCTGGTTTGTCACCTCTGGAACAAAGGGAGCTTTGTACTGAACTGCGTATGAATAATTGGAGTATGTGATGTGTAGTAACTGGTAGCTGCACAGCCTGTGCTGTCTGGAGAGGCAGGGATTTACACAAGCTTTTTGTGGAAGCAGAATGAAGGGGAAAATTCACTGTAGGAATAAAGCTGAATCTGCACAGGCACACAGGATTCAGACAAGCCTTGCAAGAGAAATGCCTCATATGAATGTTTGTAATTAAGAGACCCACTGCAGTATGATCCCTCACAGATACCGCTGTCACATACTCAAAGCTGGACCCAGTTTGAAGCATCAAGTACATCACCTGCTGGCTGATGGAAATTACTCACTCTAGGGGACAGACAGTAAAATCAATTATTCACATCTCCTGTGTTTCTGCTACCCACACAGCTATGGGCAGACTTGGAAAACCAAGAAGGTTTTGGCTTAATTTTAAGATGTTCATATGGACTACCTTCATCTGCCACTGCGTAAAAAAACTTTAAAAAGAAAAATACCTTCTCCTTTTTCAAAAACAGACTTACAAGTAACATTTAAATCCTATCAACATACCTTCTCCTGATGGCCTGTTTCCATTTATTGCACCTCCTTTCAGCAACATTGGACCTCTTAACCCATACAAATGTCACTTGGGCCAAAAACAGTTTGAGGAATCAATATGTAACCGTTTGTTTACTGTAGTTGATTCCTTGTATGTATTTAATATCAAGCTACAGACCTTTTTTTGACTGCAAGAGGGTTGGTTACTCTCCTGCTTATTTTACCTCTATCCTGGCCAAACAGTGGGCATTGACAGTGCACTGAAAATTAAAGACTGGTGGAGACTCATCTCTTCTGTTCCTGTTAGCTATGTGTCTATCCCTGTTATCCCTATTAACACCTGCCATCTAGCCACATCCTAGAAGAGTGCAGTTCTCCAGGGGACTGATAAAAGCAAGGGATGTTACAAAAGGAATAAAACTTTCTGGAGCAGATCTCCAACAGAAAGAACAGACAAAGAACAGGTACCGTGGCACCAAAGGTAAACTGCCCATACTTAAAATAATGTTCCCTGGCAGAAAGGAAACAAGAATAAGGAATGTGATGAGGGAGAGTGGAGGATGCAGCACTGGCAGCTGGCAGCTGCTGCTCTCCCCACGGCTTCCCCTGAGTCTGAGGGAGAGTAGGAGAAGCCACAAGGCATGACCATGCATATTACGAGCACTGCAGAGGGAAGGAAAACTATGCAAGACAGCATCAAGCAGATAAACAATCCCTCCTTGGAAAGCCTGTGCCTGAAAAATATTGTACAGGTATTTCTCAGCTTGGCATGGAGCTGGGAGCCTCTCCTGTTCTCTATAAAGGGTGGTTGCTTTAAGAAACAGCCGAGAGAAGTGGTAGATGCTTGCTTCATCTGTCATGGGTCACCAAAGTGGCCAAGCTGTGAACAAGTCAGCTCACAACACATGCGGTCTGGGAAGAGGTATGCCTCAGCTCCCAGCATGTCATGGGGAGTCACATCACATACAGAGGGACTGAGGGACCACGCACTTGGTGCTACCAAGCTGGGGTAGCCCTTCCTGCAGTCGCACCTCAGACTGCAGCCACATCAACCAGCACTGCACCCAGGAACATGCCAGCAATGACTGTGTGAGAGCAGGTGGTGCAAGCTCAGAGACTATGGGGAACTCAGACATAGACAGACAGGGTGGGGAGTTGTCCAGCCCAGGGCTGCCCAGCAGGAGAGGCTCAACCAGGCCTGCAACCAGTGCTTGCAAATAAACCTGCTGCCTCTCATGCACACATAAAGGGAAGCTGATGCTGATGACATTTGCTTATTCACAGCTGTGGGAGCTTAATCAAAAAACAAGAAATTCTGTTCAGATTTGCTTTTTATTCCCTTCAGTGTCATTCCACTTACTTTAAAAATAGATGTCATAGCAAAGATTTATATTTAATGCTTTGCTTGTCACAGAGGGAAGGAGAAATGAGCAGCTGAGAAGGAAGAACTCTGGGAGTGGGGAGGGGGATTTATCCAGGGTTGAAGACTTTGGGGACTAGCTTCATCTTGCACTAATTTAACTAGAACTGAAGGCGTTACTCTGTGCTCACTCAGTGCAGGGAGCATTGTTCCATGCACCAGACCTTTTTCTGCAAGACGGTGGGGAAGAGCTAAATCAGTCTCTGGAGGGAATTGGTTGAAGGAAAAGGAGAGAGAATGTCCAGTTCAATCTGTCTTTAGGCAATCTTACCAGTGGAACATTTTTAGTAAACGGACATTAAGTATTTCTCCTGTATAATAACTGAAAGCCATTACTCACCAGTGGCTTGCTGCTAGTAAAATACATGTGGCAGAGTTATTAATCTAATTGTGATTTTAAGCAATCTGTTAATAAATGCAAACATTTTTAACTTCTGTTATGCCACTAAGACCTACTCCAGTTCTTTTGTTCTCCCTTGAGACTAGTTATGGCTGTGCCTGTAACATGGTATGTCACATCCAGCAAAAGGGCTCAGTCACTCTGATTTATGCACGCGAAGACCACAGAGGACATACTATTGCCCCTTTCCTCTATTTATATCTTCCTATTTCTTTCCTCTTGCATGCATTTTTGCAAACATTGCCCATTTTGGATTTCATCCTACCTGCACATTGATGAGACATTATTTCAGTTCCCCGTGTTCATTTCAGAGGTAATTTCCTTGCATTACACTGCCAGTTTCATCCACATATTTGAAAACATGGTGTGCAGCAGATTACCCAGAAATCTCCTCCTCTTGCCTCAGGAAAGACTGGTCATGTTTGTCACAGCCTGCCTGTGAAGTCCAGATAAGACTCTCCTCACTGTTCAGCACAGCACATTTCCTCAGGTATACTAATGCCCAACGACAGCTCACCTGTAGTCTATTTCAGGCAATTCTGCCTTAAAATATATTTCCCACCAGCCTTGTTTTGACTAGTACGTGCAGGTTGCTACTGAGCCAATGCTCTCTGCCAGCGTAATACTCTGAAACGGATACTGCAAGCAATAAGGACTTATAGAAGGCTTCAAAATAGAAGCTGAGGGAAAAGATTCATGGATAAAGCTGGCTTTACAGAACCCATGAAGGATAAGTTTTTTAATGAGATACCCTAAACTTAAGATAATGACTGGGAAGCCTGTGAGTTCCCTGGTCTGGCTTCCATACCTAACACAAATATAATATATACCAAGCAGGTTGTGCTGTACCTTACTCTCTTGTTCTGTCTGCAGGATTGTTGCTCATTTTTTATTAATATGCCTCTGGGCTAGTTTAATAGACAACTTTCTCCTACAAAAAAAATGTATGAAAGTGCTCAAAGTGGCTAGTGCTCACAAAGAATAGGAAAAAGCTACAGTGTTGTGGTTACCTTCTGATCCTCATGAGTAACACTGACTGAGTGTGACAAGGCAAAAAATTTAATGGGAGAATTGAACCTTTCACCTTAAAAAAAAAAACAATCAAAGAAACGTCAGTCTCTCTTTGGGTCATACTACCTTTTCTTAAGGACTATTGTAACTAAGTTGCCAATTCCTCCCATCCACTTGTGTGGAAAAAAGTGGCAATATAATATTAAAAACTACCAGAAACTGGGTCACTTCCTAAAGAGCAAGGGAAAAAATGCACCTTGTTCCCTAAGGGTACTGCAGAGTTATGCAACCTGCTTTGCTCGGCTAGCTTTCACAAACTACCAAATGACACCCCTTCTCTCCTCTGCTCCATCTGGAAGACTTTTATCTCTGTACATCTCTTCTGCTGCAGTGGGACTAAAAGCAACTCAGTGGCACAAAGTCAGAATCCAAAGTTGAGATGGGCAAAGCACAGCCTAAAGCAACTTCACCTCTGTTTCCTTTATGACTCTATGAAGCGCAGTCATCAAAGCAGCACTAATACGACCACCCAACTCGAGGCATACAGCATGTGGCTCTGTTCAAGTGAACACTCTGTGCTCTGAGACTGCACAAGGACATGTCATCTGAGGACCTGAATGAAATGAAAATGGGGAAAAGATACCAGCTAGCTCTGCTCATCTTCCTGCAGACTTGCATCCTCTGAACACTCAGCCCCCTGCCTCTGAACTCTCCAAGAAAGATGTAGCTCGGGGCCATGGTTTTCTCCTGTGGGGGGGTTTCTTGCAGATAGGCAGCTAGCTGTAAACTAAAACACTGGTGTTGTGGGACAGCACTGCCCGCTGAATCAGTCCTGGCCATCTCCTTTTTCTGGTCTCTCCTGCCAGCTTCTTAGCTTCTCCTGGCCACTTCCAGCCCCCTCGGAGGGAGCAAGGCTCACACTCCTTGCTCATCGCCATCTCCCAGAGCAGGGCTTCCCCCAGGAAGACAAAAGCAGAGAAGATGAGCCCCAGCCAGTAGGGGGAAAGGAGCTGCTGCCAATGGCTCATTGGGATGTAGCGGGCAGAAGAGACACCTACCATTGCATGCAGTGGCTGTGGCTCCCTATCACTAGTCACTGTCCCTCACACCACCCATAGGCCCCACCAGATGCCCCACTCTACCCCTCTCACTCTGCTCCCACCAGAGGAAAAGAGCATGAAAGTCTTTGAACCATGCAGCACTGAGTACCTCAGGGCAGATGAATGAAAGCAACAAAAATCAGGGAAATTCCCCACTCTCGGGGAAAATTCAGCCTCTCACTGGAGAACTAAGGCCAAAAATAAGACCCGGGCTGGGAGTAAGGAGAGGAGATTTGGACACAGCCAGGGAAACATAGAGAAGTGAGTAAAATCACACCACCACTAGACCTTCCTTCAGCTAAAATTTTCCCCTGACTAGCAAATGTCCCCAAGCCCCAGAGAATAGATGTGAATGAGTGGATCCTGGCTGTTGCACTGTCCTGCAGAGGGCAAAGAGGACCTGATAATGTGTCTCTTGCCAGAGTGACACCACTGCTACTTCTAATGGACAACCACTTTGAACTGCATCTGCTCTCTGCTTCTGGTGGGGCTTAGAGCTAGCTGTCTTGTGGATGCTGTACTAACCTGGGCATTGTTAGAGCACAGCTCGCAAAACACCAGTGGGTGATGCTGCTTGCTGCACTGGCAAATTCTCATTGCTTTTCAAGATTAAACTCACTGTGGTCTTTCCTTGGGGATTTGGCTCAGCTCCCAGTCAGATTTTAATCTCTTATCAGGGTCTCAGCCTCCAAGAATTGCACGGTTGTGACTAGTCTGATGCTACAGATTCAGTCTCCATTTCCACCTTTTTCCTGTGTTCTCATTTTTCTGCATTTATTTTCTCATGTGAAGTAAATGATTCCTCACATTTCCATAATTCAGATGAATAATTCTTCTCCATCAGTTAGCTGGACAGTATTAAATGTCCTGTGCTTCAAAATCAGTGACAGTCAGAAATAAAACTACCTCCTGACTATTAGGCTTGTGTTAAGACTTAGACACAGAAAAGACCAGTAGTTTAATCTTCTCCAGTTTTAAATCTTCTGCTCTGTATTTTCAGGAGCTTTTAACTGCCACTTCTTCTCTTTTTTTTCCTCTTCAATGTTTTCATTTTTATTTCCTTCCCAGTTCCAGGAATTCTGTAGTTTCCCAAATGTAATAGAAACCTGTGTCAAGGCCCTGGGGCCTTGCATAATGTGAAGAGCAATCACTACCTGTGCCACACAGTACTATACCTTAATGGTGAGTTCCATAGAGCCTGCAAGCCCTGCTCACCTGGGATCTGGAACCAAAGCACTTCAGAAGTGAATCATTCAGGCTTCTGGCCAGCCAATCTGGTACTTAAATTCACATACATTCCCCTGAAAACAGCACTTCATACCTCAAAGTGGTTCATTTGCAGGCTCCCAGAAGCCTCCTCCATGCAGCACAGAAGACCAGAGAAGCTTCAGGGCACATAACAGTTCCCAGCTCTTAGCTCGCACTAGAGAAATAAGCACTCGTGTCCCAGTGACTCTGGCATTTCCAAGCACCACTTGCCAAATTCCAACAGGCTCCTACTAGAAGCTGCCCAGATTAAATGACAATTTCTTTCTGATGGAACAACCGTCTCCCAGAGAAGTGCTACCTTTGGTAAGTTGGGAAAACACTGCACTGGAGAATTTTTTAGTAGACCTTCTTCTAACCAGTAGCTTCTTTTGTGCTCTGTTCTCAAATCTTCCTCCACTGACTCTGTCATATATGCTTGCATTTAGCATCTTTCTAACAGTAGAAAAAGCAGGCTTTCTATGGCCTAGCTTGTTGCTGGACATCATGTTTGCTGGGCACAGACCAAACAGCCAACTTATGCTTTGGACTTCTGCATCCATAGCCTTCTGATCATAGCTAAGGACAGTTAATATTGATCAGCAGGAGAATTGCTGTTTCCAGCCTCTCTTACTACTGACCTGAAATAATCACTGATTTTCCCAACCCTATACAGTGTCTTCAAATCCCCAGTGATTTTGCTTCACAAAATCCATCATTCTGTCTGTGACAGCAAGGTTTGGTTTTGCCTGTATTTTTGTGAACCAAAGGTAAGTTGTTCCTTTCAAGTTTCAGTGGCACAGCAACCATCTGGATTTGTCATAGTGGATGTATCATCTGTATGTCCATTGTAAGCTTTCATATAACACGCCAGGTACCCTCCCACAAAACATCAGGATAGGATGTTCTCCAGGGCAATATCTTAGCTGCAGCTCTTACATCAGATCTTTTTCTTTTTTCAGGCCCATCTGTGAACTTGGAACTGAATATGATAAAGATCATCTCAATGTCACTGAAAGAGCGAAATACCATGCATATATGCACAGTTCTTCCTGAACATGCTGCAATGCACAGACCACATTCAAAGGACAAACAACACAGAGTCACTCAGTGGGTACACACCAGGTTAGATCTGCAGCTTCCACACAACTCCCAACACATCTGGCCTCATCCGTAGTGCGCTCAGGAGGGGAAGCTCACAGCCTTACCCCTTCAAGCCTGTACCTGTAGATGCTGCTGAATATAAAACAACATTGAAGAATTGAACATTCACAACATGTAATACCAAACAGCTCAGAAAGGTGCCAAGCACCTTGAAGTCAGAGTGATCCTCACTCAGTTTTAGAAAAGCACTCCTTAACCCTCATGAATTTCTTTAATTATTTTTAACTAAGAACTACAATAGTTATTAAATAGAAATCCTATGGGATATTCTGGGATGAAAATTTACCTGGTTTTTTGTGCTTCTTGTGCCACCCACTGGAACAGGCTGAAAACCCAAGTGAAAAGAAAACATTCAGGAGATTTCATATCCAGCATATTTTAGTACGTTTCATGAATTAATGTAACAACAGTTTGCAATATGTCCCAATAGTTTTAGTCAGTTCTCATTAATTCAGAATGTCTGAAAAGAAGAACACAAGTTTGCTAATCTCCTGACCAAATGCCTGCAAGCCACTAAAACAGTTTGTCTTTCAGGCAAAAGGTAAAGGCAGTTCAGTGATTTATTTGCATTGATGAATTCTCCAGAGACTAATGACATTGTACATTGGGCACAGCAAATATCTCGTCTAACTGAGCCCATCTATCTCCAGTCACTGGCAGATGAGAAAGCTAAGCTGAAGTAGGTGTGGAGAAGCTGTTAATCTTATGTAAGGAACGTCAAGTTTATTGGACTAAGGTACTACAAGACCCTGTCTTGTTTAGTTAGGCAAAATGAAGGCTGAGTGAGACTATTTCTCTTTCCAAATATCTCATGGGCATATATTTCAAGGGAGTACAGCCTCTACGGTGGTGTTCACAGTGATTAATAAGTGATTATAAAATTAATCAGGAATTAATTTAAGCTGAATACCCAAGAAAGCAGAAGAGCATCAAAGCAGTGAGCAAAGCCCTCCAGCAGGGTAGATAATAGCAGAAAACTTTACTTTTTTTGTAAAAAAGAGCTTGACCCATTTCTGAAAGCCATTTTATGGTGGGATTGTTTGCAATAGCAAGGCATCACACACATAGACACAGCCTCACCTTTCTGTATTTTTACTGAAGGGGCATGGCCATCTTCTAGAAAAGGTGCAAACAACTGAAAGTGTTCAGTGTGACAGCATCATTAAGGAAACAGCATTTTGGGCTTGTGGTTTGTTTGGCTTTTTTACCCTAAAAATGAATATGGGACAAAATACAACAAAACCTGCACTTGAGACTCTTTTCAGCACCACTCCCAAAATGACATATTGAGCAGCTAGCTATTTAAAGTACCCATTAGGTTTACAGCACAATTTTATTTGACCTTTTAATGAAAGAATAACATGTACAAGGCAAATTATTTCTAGGGATCACCTGTGTGACTGCTTAAAGCAGCCCTCTATATAACCTAATCAACCTATTGTCCAAAGTGTAATGTTAAGCCTTGCCTTTCATAAATGTATGCCTCAAGTGCATTTTCTCATTTTGAAGTTTGTGTTTTTGAAGTCTGACTGCTTACAGTTTTTAATGAACACAGAGGGTAAGATGTTTCAAATACCTAATAAGGAAACAAGGTACTCCCAGGGATATTAAAAAAAAGGTTACTGATTACTGAATATATATATTCTTCTATTTAAATATAATTAATATTTATCTAAATACAATATTTATATAAATGTCTAATGTTTTATATAAAGTTCCTTGGTTTCCAAAGATAACATATAAGATGTTGCTGGAACCCATAGATGTTCTTTTCCTATTATGTAAAATTATTAGTATTTTAATAAATCTTTTTCCAGTTCTTAATGTAATAAAGTCAAAAAGGGCTTTATGTGTGTGTATGTGTTTATTATGACACATGAACACAATAAGACTACATAATAGTTCAGCTGAAGAAGACATAACTTCCCAGAAAACATGCCATTTACTTTAGCCAGACAGTGAGCAGGAAGCCCATACCCAAGATGTGGAAGACTGAAATGCAGGGCCTTCAATGGCTTCCCAACTACAGCTGCTCTCAGTCCAGCACAGGGGCCGTGATCCAAAGGACACGTGACGTATGCACTCCTTTAACCAAACTAGCAGTAGTTTTTATCAGGCCCCAATGGAGGTAAAGGCCTACACCATAAATGCCAAGAACTCCTCTAGTTTCAATCTGTTCTCTGAAAACCCATGAAGGAGCAGGATGGCATGGTGAACATTGATGCATATGAGCTTGCAACACCAATGATGTGATTAACACATGAATAGCGGGTGGCTTTTCCAAGACTTCTTTATCAATTAACAAAGTTGTGGGTGCAAGAAGTCTTGTGCATACCTTTCACATCGCATGTAATTTGACCTCAGGCCAACCACTTTATTCCATAGATATGATAGCCTAAGTGAACCTTGTTTGAGCTCTCCCAGCTAAGCAGCCTGGCTGCGTGGTGGTGATCTCCTCTGAGCTCAAGGTTGCTCCTCAAGGAAGAGACAACTTTTACCAATGGCAGATCTTTGGCAAGTGACCAGTATCGCACAAAATAACCTTGTAGTATGGTAACTTTGATTTGTGTCTTGGTAGTTTTGAATCATTGTTTAAATGATCATGCCAGACAGTAATAGAGTGAGCCCTGCCATCAACCTTTGCAAAGTCGTACTTTTACAACATAATATGAAAACTACTTTTGCTGATTCCTTTGACAGTGGTTCTTTAAGTGACCTAAATCACCCATTTGCAACTAATTGGCATAGTTGGCAGGATATCATCCACCAGAGCCTTTCCTCTCATATCTGGCCAGCCAAACAGGTGTGTGCTATTGAAATGACTGAGCTGCAGCTGGAGGTTCATGACTGCAGAAGATAAAACTGCCATAGGAGCTAAACCTATCTTTGAAATAACAACTTCCAACACATCACCTTCCAAAATAAAAGATTATTTTTTCACCTACATTTTCCCTCAGGGAGTTGTTTGGTGTGTTAGTGTATTCACCATCATGTAAAGACACCACACAAAGAGCCAATCTCTGTGGGCAAGTGTCTCCACTTTGTAAATGTTTGCCAACAACCATAAACTGTAGTAATAGGTATCATCTAGATTTACTGAGTGTAATTAAATGTCAGGGCAAGGGCTCCAGCACATTTGTCATGATCCTCCATCACCCAAATGAAGGGTCATACTGGCTGAACAGAATTGAAGTTCCGTCTGCTTTAGCTTGCAGTGTGCCACAAAGATCTGAAAAGAAAACTCAGGGGTACTGGGGACTTGATATCCACACGACAGGTGTTTATAGGAGAGTTTGTCTGGACAAGTGTCAGCACAGTCATGTGGATTAAGCATCCCTGAGCAGGGGAGTGACCATTCCTATGTCAGTGGAAACTGGAAATCCATGTCCTGGAACTGCTCCCAGGGGCAAAACACAGCACAGCAAGGCAGAAATCTGGGAGATCTGCTTCTGAAATGCTCTTCAGATACAAAATTTAATGCTAACCTATGCCCACTCCGAAGGTCTTTCCTGTCTCCACTGTCTTGTGCTCATCTCCAAAGTAACTGAACTGCTCTTGTTGTATAAATTTACTCATTAGCAGCAGTAAATTTCACTGGCTGAACCAAAAGCCTGATTGCATTCACATCCATCTCCACACACATTTGTCTTCTGAGCTTGAGTTGTTTAAAGTAATGATCCATACAATGGAAAAATACAGAAAACCTAGAAGGACTAGAATCTTAAAGCCCTTGTTGCACTATAGGTCTATCTCTGAGAGTTAATCTTAGCAGGATTAATTTCATTTAACTCCTAGCCATGCCACTGTTGCCAAATTAGATAAGTATGCATATGAATTCAACTGAAGAAAATGTGGGAGCACACTCTACATGTGACTCACTCATCATGTATAATTAGAGGTATTAGGCTAATAAACGTTATTTTGAAATACGTAAGATAAATGTAAAAACATTTTTAAAGCCTTCAGCTGAGAATAGTTACGAAAAAAAATAATTAAGAAATAGGAGGAGGGGAAAAGACTCCATTGTTCGTTTCAAGCTCCTGGGAAAAGAAAAAATCAATTCATTCACCTCAATCTGTGTTCAGCCTATTTGTTTCAACATCTCAGGTCAGCAACATCTCTCCCTTGGAGATGAGCCCAGAAGGTTCCTCAGGAGCTATTCCGATAAAAGCCTGTCCTGCACAATGGAGAAGCTCTGTCAGCTCCCACATGTGCAGTCACACATTATTCTCTGTTTTCGTCATTTGCATAGAACTTGTGCTGCTGAGACTAGGCACAGGTGCCAGTACCTCAAGAAGAAAAAGTGCATAACACTTTGCTTCAAGCAGCCTAGAACATGTATTATTATTAGTAGTAGTAGCATTATTATTATGAACTTGAACCCTAACTGCCAATTAAAAGGAATTGCAGAAACAGTTTGGTAATTGTTTAAGGAATACAATTACATTGCTCACTCTGACGCATAAACTTTCTTTAAGAGGATCCAACAGGATCTTATAAAGTGCTATACGGACCATCAAGAATGGTATATTTAAAATGAATTTCAGCAGAGCTCAGGGCCAGGAAACTGCAGGTTTATGCTGAGTGACTTGAAAGAACAGAGAGCCCTGCCAAGAGGGAGACCTTGAGTTCACCTACCAACACATGCACCTGCCAAGAATAATAGAAATAATAATAAAAATAAAAATGCAAAAACATAAAAGTTAGCTCTGTGTTGACAGGGCTTCGGTAAAATTTCAAACAGAGGGGCTCTATCGCTAAGTCTTCCCACAGAGCAACATTTATAGTTATTACTTTCTTGCTGCTGGCAGCAAGCCTTTATAGACGTTTTGAGAATACATCCAATATAGGAAGTGGCCTGTTGTTTTTCCTTTCTTCCAGCTACATTATTGATATTTCAAGAGAGTAATTGAACTTCTCAGCACCAACTTGTTTTCTCCATGAACTACTATCCCCTGTAGATACACATGTTTTCAGGGCATTTGCTAAAGTAACTGTAAATCCTATGCCTAAATGGCACTTGTATTTTATCAGCCTTTGCAGGAAAAAAACTGGTATCCTGGCTGTAAAACATCTGACACCATTTAAACTGTACTACATTTCATCTCTTTCTCACACATACACACACTCTCACGTACATTTCATTAAAGTCTTTCTTCTAAAAAAAGACGTTCAAAAAGCACATTATGATCACCAAATCTTTGTTCCACCCCACCCAGGCTGGCTGTTTTCCTCATTTTGCTATGAACTTCTCATACCACAAGCAACATTAATACTCAAACAGCTATTCCTAATAAAGAAACTAAACTAAACAGTGGGGGGCCACAGGGAAATCATGGTGGAAAGCACAGTCCGGAGGATCACAAAGAGATGTGACTCCACTATCAGCACCCAGCAAGACTCTCCTCGCTCCAGTGGGTCCAGGACAGTGTCAGTAGCTAAGGCCCCCTCCCTGTCTTGGTTTCTGCACTCAGGCTGGCACCACACCTCCTTCCAGCATATACTCAGGCAGGACAAATGAGGCACAAAGGTCCCATCAAGTAAGTGCTGATACATTGACAGCCAACTTTCTGCCCCAGCCACTATATATTTAAATTGGAAAAATCAAAGAAGTCATTTCCCTACTGCTAGTTAGAGAACGGCAAGTCTCCCTGAAGCTCACATGGAAAATTAAGAGAGGGCTTTCTGATGGAAAGAAAAAGTTTAAAGCTTTCAAATTAGGTCGATTTGTTACATGCCATGGCTGAGGTACAGCAGGCTGCAGTATCACCACATGGTGCCTTAATTTCAATCCTCTCTATGGACCCAGAGGCCCAAACCACAGACATGGTGACAGAGAACCCCTGCCTTGTAGCAAATAAGTAGACTACAGGTGGCAAAGGAATGAGACACCATACTAGGAATGCATGCCTTGGCTGGATTACCCCCACAAGGCACAGTATAGTGTTCCTAACACACACAGTGTCTTCAGCCCCCATCCCTTCAGAGTCCTCATAGAAGACAGGCTGTCAACAAAATGCAACAACCACAGAGCAGATTGTTTGACATCTGCCAGATTGTGGTAGACCCTGTAATCTCACGTTTACACACTCCACATTATCTTTGGTCCTGTTTGTCTAGACCTTTCAGCAAAAGACGAGCAATATAAATGCATGTTTAAGATTGCTGCCTGCCAATTGCATTTCTTGCTCAGGTCATTCCATTTAAACTGCTGGGAAAGGGTTATGGTTTCCTGAACCCAGTGGCATTGGGTAACATGGAAGAAAATAAATTTTCAGAGTTTATGATAGTTTCCCCAAGCTTTAAAGCTAGGAATTATGGTAGGACAGTGCGGGTATTTACATGTACTGTGCACATGCAGAACATGAAAAGCCTGGTGCTATCAAATGGGAGTGGTGAAGAGGGATTTCCACATGGTGGGATGAATACTGCCTCACCTGTGGGCCGCAGGCAAGGATGCTTCTGAGTAGCAAGTGTTTGAGCTGGCCTGAGCTAAAAAGAGCCTGTGTGGTTTGTGATCTAGTTGGGAATGAACTCAGTGAGCAGATTGTAGTGCTGAAAAATGGAGGTAACTGCTGAAGAAGACTTGCTGCTTCCTTAGGAAGCGGAGGAACGACGTTCACATGTTTACAGAGAAGGAGAAGGATGTTGGAGCCAAGTGGGGAAGAGGAACCCTTGGGAGAAAGTGCACAAGTGTCCTGGTTTGAGTTAGAACAGAATTAAATCTGTTCAGTGATTTTACTTTTCATCTGAGTCTCTGCTAACTCACTGCACTTTCTGAAGTGTCTTTTTTCAGACAGTGTCTTCTTCTATCAGTGATAACACTTGATGTTTATAGCTACTACTGAAGGGGGGACATGTAGCTCTAGGCCGGGATATGTAGCCCGAAGCCTTTTAAAATTTAACTATAATGCTACTTAGCTAGTTTAGCGAGGCAAAGCATCGCAAACTTTAATCACAATAACTATTGAGTTAGAT
>JAVSBS010011964.1:10740-40313 GCA_033124195.1 Coracias cyanogaster | reverse complement strand
GATTTACTGCTTATAAACACGATGCGGAGCTATGCCGGTGTGCACGCTTTGGGAGGCGCTAGCCCCCGTGCACCCGCTGGCGAATAAACATACCTCCTCATAAACTCTCTGCGAGTTTCTGAGCCTGCTTCCGTGCGTCACTACCAAGGACCAGTATGCAGAAGGGCTCTTGCTTACACTTGCTCCCATAGAGACCAAGGTCACTGCTAAATTTTGTGAACCACATTGGGGTGCCATAAAGTAAAAGGACACATCTGTAGGGAGGAGTGGACAGGACATGTGACCTTAAACTGACCAACAAGTGTTGCAGTCTGGCCTGTCTGTTTTTTGTCTAGTCTGTTTCAAAACAGTGGGTCAGTTTCCCACAGCAAGGTATTCCATTTCATATATGTCATATTCAGTATGAAGCTGAGGGACCATGAGGGTCGAACTCTCTTCTTCAATGGCTGTCATTTGAGGAGGACTCTGTCCATTCTGCCTTTGATCTCGATCTCTGTTTTCCTGAATCCGGTTCCAGAATCCAGCTCCTGAATCTGGTTTGCTCTGCCACTGAGCCCAGTCTGGGACTTCCCCAGTGCCTGCTCCACAGCATTAGTAGTGACGGTGATGTATTTCCCATCAGGTGGGTTGGGTTTGTTATTGGTTTTGTATATATTTGTCTGTATTTAATTTTATTGTTATTTTTTCATGAAAGCTGTTTCAGTTGTCTTTTCCAGCCCTTGAGTCTCTCTCTCTTATTCCTTTTCTCTCCCCCTTCCTGGCATTGGAGAGGGTTTAATAGAGAGCATCTGTGATTTATCTAGAGGTCAGTCCAGCCCTAACCCTTGACAAAGGGCTTCCCTGGTGCTCTGGGCATGCTCTAGTCTGATTGCAACCCTCAAGATTTAGGGGTATTTAGGCAGGCTTCATGTCCTTTGCTCTTGGTGTCTAGAATGGAAATGTGACTTCTATATTAAAAGAAAAAAGGTATTGCTGTTTCATTAGGTTAAACAAGGTGTAAAGGAGAGCAGAGCCAGCTCCTTGGCTTTGTGAGTGTCAGATAACTTCACGCTTGAGAGGCATGAAATTAATGATTAATTAGTTCATTCACTCATTCTTTACACAGGAAAACAGATACCTATGTCCCTGTAGTGCACAGTGTAATGAACAGCTCCTGCTCTAACTCAATGCTAGAACACAGTTCTAAGGACCACCCAAGGACTCATTGCCTCCATACCTCTCCAAGGACTCCTAAACTAGTCTGCTGTATCAGTATGTATGAGAGTTTGCAATACATACACCATCAAAACATATGAGAACTGTTACTCTATGTTGGCACCAGCCAAGACTGGCAAAAGATAAAAAGCTGAAGAAAAGCCCTTACAGATGGAAAGGATGGTTTTATCTGTGCTGTAGCTACTAAACAAGCAAAGAAAATGCTGTTATTTGACTGTGTTGCTATAAATCTTTCAAGGCTTCTGGGGAATGCCATTGCCCATTTTCACACCGCAGCTTATTGGGGTAGCTGAGAACTATAATGGTTGTTTGGGACATAATTGCAACTGCCTTTAAGCAGTGGTTTTTAGAGACTGAGAAGTGTCAGCTTGCAGATTTTCAGGTGCTGATTTAGTGAGCAATCTCTTCTGGGAAACTGATTTTATTCTTCTCAGCAGAAGAAGGGAACCTTGTGCTGGGGTAATGATTCTAAATACTTTTTAAAGTCCTCTCACTCCTCCCCACACAGCCTTTCTTCTTTTGAATCTTTCCATAAACATATAGCATTCAATCTGAAAAACATCTGTACCTAAACAGGACCTTTCAGGTATAGCATAATTTAGCTATTTTCAACTACTGTCACTTGGATATTTTTTCTTAAATTTCACCTTCAGGTAAACAGAAGAATGTTAGTTGGTTTTTCCTTCGGGTAAAGACGTGCTAAGTGTAGTTACAGACTTAATAATAGTTTTCATGTGATGCTTTAGGGTGGGTTAGTTAAAATTTGTTTAGAACAAGCTTTTAATGAATTTTAATAAAATAATTCTCAACGTGTATTGGTGTCTGTGCCAGAATTCTGCTATCAAGCAACCTGCATAAAGTCACCAGCTGTAGGCCCTGGATGTAAGCCGCTGTTTCTTTTTACTGATAGGTCTTGGGAGTCCCTAAGGCACTAACCTCATACTGGCTCCTGTCAGTGTGTTTCATCCTGGGCTCAGAGTAAGTAGCAGTATTTAAATTTCTGAGTGTTTCAAAGAAGCCTGAATAGAATAAACTGGATTGTAAACAAGATTTCCTTATTTTCATGAGTGCATATTTAGTTATGCATATTACTTCATAAATAGGCAAAACATAGGAATTAACATCATAGAGTATTTTGATTTGTTGGGTTTTTGGTTTTGGTTTTGGTTGGTTGGTTGGTTTGGTTTGGTTTTTTTTTATACTGTGAAAATGGTAGAGGACTTGCCTTAGAAAAGTAATGAGGATACTCATTATGGTGAGTTTGCTTGTAGAAAAGTAGAAATGAATATGTTCTCTTTTATGAGACACAAATCCTATGTCGAAGTAGTAAATCTGCTATAGGCATTATTTTTCCATCCCATGTATTTGACTTAGAAATCCATTTCCTCTGATACTTGTTATAACTTCCTATGCTCGGATCATCTAGTAAGGGGCTGCCAGTTCAACAAAAACCCTTAGCAAAAATATCTCTGTTTTGTTTCTCCAGATGTGGAATATGTATTCAAACCACTCTCTTGCCAAGAAAGGCAATTTTCAGTGACAAACTCAAGTGTCAAAATCTTGTGACCAACAAATACTGAGAGGAATACTTGCATGGAATACTTGCAAGGAAATACATGCAATAGAACCTTTTCTAACATAGTTTCGGTTCAACATCCCTGTTGGTATCTTGTTCAACTGTTGTACATCCCTCCATTTGAATAAATGCCCTGAGACTTTCAGATCTTCCATTAGTACCCTTCATTTACATGAAACATCTTATTTTCTGCTATTTTGATCACTACTCCAACCACACCTGCAGGCTTCCTCTTTCACTAAACCCTAACCCAAACCCAAACCCGAACCCTACTTTCTGGCTCAGGCTTAGACTAAGACCACACTTCTGATCACACCATAAACATCTTCTGAGCGTAAATCTCTTGGCTGCCATAACTTTCCTTGGATACTCACCTCCAACCCTAGGCTCTCTCTTTCACCAAACTCGAACTGTAACCCAATCCCTACTTTCCAGCTCAGGTTTTTTGTGGCATGCAACCTACAAGAGTCTAGCTGACATTCAACAATTTATCCCTTTAATATTGAATTTATGTTTAGTAATTTGGCAATAAATATTCATCATCTCTCAATTTTGGCTTTCCTTCCAGGGGTCACGTTTTTTCAACTTCTGAGCTGAGAAAAATGTTTACTACTATATCGATTAATTATGAACAATAGCAATAAATAAAACTCGGGCTTGACCATCTGTGAAATTCTGTTAATGGGCATCATGTCAAGCAATGATCCTTTAGACTAGCTATTCTTGGAGACTCCTGTTGTGGCTGCAATTCTTAAAGTATTTTAAAATACACAGCAACATACTAACCACAAGCTAAAACCTCTAGTGGAGGTACATCAATTTATATTTGCACAACTTGCTATAATTTTTCAAAGGAGCAGTTACAGAGAAACATCAGAAACTCAAAAGCTATGTAATAATTAAGACATGGCAGTATTCACAGATCTCTGAAGGGGAATAAGAAATAATGAAGTGAGACTATGAAAGGCATTATTTAGCCTTGAAAAGCTGTCATTGTTTCTAAGGTTAGAAAGTGACTTCTAGTACCTATATTGCAGTAGAAGAATCAAGGGAGAAACAAAATACACATCAGTCAACTTAACGTAAGTAAAAGTCAGCTTCACTGAAAAGACATGAACTTCCAATTTCAAGGGAGAGAGGGGGAGGCTTGGCCATTCCAGACTTCAGAAGTATGTTAGGAAAACTATTGAAACTGGCATCACTTGCCCCTGAAATTTCAGGCCTTTTTTCTCACTGATTTTCACAGCAAAATCACTGCAATTTGATAGGCTGGTATTTTGCATGGGTTATATATAATGCTGTACACACCTTTAAGGACAGAGTGTTTGATAAACTTTTAAAAAATAATCATTTACTGGTATCTTGGTTTGCAAGGGGAATGAAATCTCTCAGGCAGGACACTCAGCCATGGTTGGGTGGTGACAGAAGCCTCCGTTGCAAAGGTCCTTGCTGCAGCATCTTCAGATGGATGAGAAGAGACTCCCCAAAGCACTTAATTTCTGCTGATACATCCTAACTACAATAGACCATTTCTTAAGTATGGTAACCATGTACAAATACTGTCCTATGTGACCATTTTTGCAGAAACCATTTTCATTTACTATTTACAAATGTCTTACTTATGTAGGATTTGATCATTTCTGCAGTGGGAACTACCTAGATGAGTCTTTGGGACACTCCATCCAAGATGTTAACCAACACATTTCAGCATAAAAATTGGACTACACACAGCAGGAGCTGCCTCAGGGAATTTCAAGACCTGTCTAAAATTCTCACCTGGTTGGGCTCACACAACAGTCAAATGTGACTGAGTTGTGAAGATCTGCTGGTTTCAAGATGGGCTACTGCCTCAAGCCAGTCTGCATCTCATCGATGCACTGACTAGTTGGATGTTGGTGAATCATGAGAGGAATTAAGGAATTAAGTGTACTGGATTTACATAAAAAAAACAGCCTTTGACACCCAGCTGTACCACAGTTGTAACTAGTGACTAAACTCAATTTTCATATTTACAATTCACCTGCAATTTAAGTCCCATGGGTCTTGCCACAATAAGTGCTCTGTTATTATCAGCAGCCTTTTCCACAACTGTCCAAGTGAGATTTCCTTTTAATAACCTAAAGATAAAAGAATCCTCTTGAATTCAAGTGGTCTGCTGAACGTATATATCTTCCTCTCATATTTTTCCATTTTCTGGTATTCACTAAGTAGCCCAGTGTCCCAGATTGTTCATTTCCTTACTTAGTAGAGTTCTTTTTTTATTATTATTATTATTATCACATAATACATCTATTTTATGTCTTCATAAGCTATTTTGTGTGGCATTACCTGCCCTTACAACTCTTAATTTGCTTTCTTTGCATCTCTGCAAAAGGAAAGAACAAGAATAGAAAGAGTCTGGAAATCACAATCTGAAAATTACGAAAAAAAATTAGTTTCTTTTCTGAATGAGGTTAAGAAATCACTACAGCTGTTAAGAGCAAATTAAATTAGCATTGACATTATCTGACCCAGCTCTAAGGTGGGGTAGATTAACTGAGCTCTTGAAACCTCCTTCAGTGCTACATTTTTTTTCTTTGAACAATCTAATCTAATTTATCAACAAAATCTTCACTGTAGCAATGACAGAAAACAGTGCAACCACAACCCCTCTTGGGAATCCCCTTTCCGAGAGACGTAACTTTTTAGTATGACACTAGCTGATACACTTTTTTGATGGACTAGAGTGCTTAACTCTTAAAATTAAAGCTTACTGTACACTAGTGGGATGTAGGGTCCCAACTCATTTCAGAGAAATTCCCGAAAGACGTAACAGGATGGCTTATAAGTTGAAATGACGGCCATAAGGATTCATGCTCTTAAATCCTTCAATGCTTTTGAACATCCTGGCCTTAGTTTTCATTCCTGCAGTGTCGCAGTGACATCCAGTGGTCAGTAAGATTACTCTTAAATTGGGTTCTGACCCTACCAAAATTCAAGGGCATCCTTACCCACGTACACTATAAGCTGATGCATGTGCTTCATGACTGTAAGTTGTCACAGAAGTGGTGCTTGATTAAGCATTGACTCAGCATTTGAAAAAGACAGAAGGACCATCAGAGGCAAAAGAAAGGTTCCCTATATTTTGGTATTACAGATTACCCTCTTTCTGTAACTCCCTCTTTCCAGGATTCCTGGTTGGGCTGCAAACTATTTGAGGCTGCTCCCAGATTTACATCTTCCCTAAATGCTAATAAAAAGAGTGATTAATTTAATATTTTTAATGTTGTAGTGGCCTGGAAGTCTACCCAAGGAGATCTAGACCAAGATAATGCCTCAGGCCCTTAGGTTCTGCACCGAACATGTCAAAAAACCATGTAAACCAAGCAACGATTTTGGGTCACCTACAAAAACACTAGTGTAGGAGCCATTGTAATAGTCACACACCAATAGTTTCATCATTATCAGAAAAGAACTGTGAGGCTAAGTGCAGAAACTGGTAAAGTAACTTTACCAGTTAACTTTAAAAAGTAAGAGAGGAACAAAACCTCTAAGGAAAGGCTATGGTGCAGCATCAAAGTAATCAGTAACCAATCACTAGAAGAAAGGGCAGACAGCAGATCAAAAGACTCTGGCACCCAAAACACCTTGAAAATGCAAAGGGTCAGTCTCATTGGCAAGACTGAAACACAAAAAGCTGATTGTTAGAAAGAGGGTCCCCAGAATCTGCGGAGATGGTAAGAAGAGGGAGCTGGAGACTCGGGAACACCAAGGAAAGGGAAAGGCTTAAGGAGATAATTTGAGCAAAAAGTAGCTTCCCTTAGAACCGAGGGGAAAAGAACCGGGCTGGGGCAGTGTTGCTAGGGAGGAGAAGGAAGGATCAGAAGGAGGGGGTGGGAGAAAAAGAGAGAGAAGAATAACAAAAAGTCTAAACCCACACTGTGCAGAATCCCCCCTAAAGGAATTATCTTAAAACTGTCACACATGGGGGCAGAGAAGGCCGCAGTTTACACCACACTCTGAGACCTTAGCAATGTGTCTTCAGAACACACAAATAAGGAAAACTAAACTGTAGATGGGAGAGGTCTCCAAATATCAAACGTGATAAAATAGATAAATCCTCACAGTGCTGTGTCAGTGGTTACAACAAAGAAGATGTCCTTAAGGAATGAGTGAAGTGGCTTTTGAACTCCAGCTGGCGAAGTCAAATTGCTCTTGTTACACCCTCTTCCTTCTCCCAGGTTTACAGCAGAAGCCAGAGGCACTCCATAGCACAGAAAAGAGAGGAAGTTGCCAGCATGATATAAGAGAGATTGAAGCTACCAGACATGTTGACACTGATGGAGAAAAGCTTTGTTTTTCAATATAATCATAATAGCACAACCGACACTCCATGCCTATGCTACTGTGGAAATACATGCCTTTGTTTAATATTTTTATTATTTATTCTGAAATCTTGTATATTGACAAAGCTAGAACAAGTGATTTGGTTTAGAAGAAGACACCCCACCATTACATGTAAAAGGCAGAAGGAGAAATAAGCAAAAGGTTAGGAAAAACATCAAGCAGAATTAATAGCAGGGATGGGGAAAGTGGAGTGCGATAGAGGAAGGGATGGGTTGGAGTATGATCTCTGCTGTTAAAGGAAGAAAAGAAAACAGAGTTGTGATGGTAGATGTGAGACTGGGACTTATATACAAAAGAGGAGTGAAAAAGGAAAATGGGGTGGGCACCTTCAACAGCCTGAAAATATCAAGGTAGGGAAAATGGTTTCATCCAAACAGAGGGAGAAGGAAGGGAAGGAGGAAAACCGATACAGAAGCAGGAAATGCAAAGAAAAAACAGTATAACATTGAGAAGGGGGAAAAAACAACTTATTCTAAAAAATATAAATTCCTTCAGAACATGAACAGAGTAAGAAACATGGAAACACAGCATAGAAAATATCTAGGTTCATATGGATCTTATGGAGTATATGATGTTAGAAATTGGAAGATCAAGTAAGGAATCCTACTTATAATCACAGAGTGGTCTATCAGGACCTCGCAGTTTCTTTTTTGCCAAGCTGCTTTCCAGCTGAGCATATACTGGTGCCCAGGGTTGTTTCACCCAAGGTGCAGGACTTTGAACTTCTCCTTGTTGAAATTCACAAGTTTCCTGTCAGTGCATTTATCCATCCTGACAAGGTCCCTGTGGATGGCAGCACCTATCAGCCACTCCCCTATTTTCACGTCATCTTCAAACTTACTGAGGGCACATTCTGCCCTATCATCCAGATTGTTAACAAAAATGTTAAACAGGACTGGATCCAGTATCAAACCTTGGGGTACACTGCTGGTTGCCAGCCACCAACTTCATGGCACTTATCATCTCTCTCTGGGCTTATCCATTCAGCCAGTTTATAACCTACCTCACTCTAAGCTCATCTAGCCCATACTTCATTGGCTTGTCTGTGAGGATCTTGTAGGAGACACTGCTGAAAGCCTTGCTGAAATGAAGGTAAACAATATCCACTGCTTTCTTCTCATCTACTAACCAGACATTTCATCTTAGAAGTTTACCAAGTTGGTCAAGCATGAGTCATTATAGTCTTCCTAGGAGTGTTATAGACATGATCTGTGCCTAGTTTACTCACTAATATTAATATCAACATATTAATAACTATTCTGCTCACAAGGGTCCTATGTTAATTAACATTTGAAGATATGCCTTGAGATTTTCTGAGTAAATGTTGCTACTCTAGGTATGTAAGAAAAAATTGATTCTGTTTTAAAATGCTCTTTATATCACTTGGTTTTATAAATCTTTAAATTATTGAATTCCTAGAATGGCTATAAAGCAAGATACATACATAAAATAAAACAAGGATGTAAAATATACTTACTTCTCTTAAATGCACTTTTACTAAATAAACTGTGAAACTCAAGGCTTTATCATCACATCTTTCATTTTACAATGTGATATTATTTCTACTTTCTCAAATGAATCTTAACTTTGTATAAGAACATTCAAAGGTGTCAATACTGCCAGTATAATTATCAAGCAGGTATAAACTCAAAGCAGATGAACACTAATTACTCAGCAAAGAGGTAGTCCTAGCACATTTCAAGGTTTGGCAACAACTCCCAAATCACTTGATGTCGCAATATCACTGAGGAAATAATTGCTTTCCATTGTAATCACAGTTAGCTTTGCAAGAGATTAATAACAAAACCAATATGCCTTTCCATCCTCTTCCTTCACAGGAATTTCTTGCTCTAAGACAATCATATTGGAGTATCAGGAAAAGCAAAGATTGCAGAGGAGAAAGACTGGGTAGTGGGCCATGTAATGGTTTGCTTTATTGATTCCTACAAATTTCATCAAGAGATCTTCTGGTCTGTTTTCAAGGCTGCACAAGAGATTAGTGTCAGTGGTAGGACTGAGACTGCAGAAAGCCCTGGTGTTGAAGCTCCTACACTGAACTAATAGATGAAAACTCCTTTTGGGAAGTGCAGTCAATTTGGGTAATACAATGAGTTCTTACCACAGTTTCTGGAAGGAATATTTCTGTGAGTAACTTTATTGTCAGCTCCTGGACTTAAAAGAACTATTGCTCTTTCCTTCATTCACTAAATTCAGGTTACTAGCTTTCTCTTCCTGCCAGTTTCACTCACTGTCATGAAGACAGGTAAGCTCATTAGGGGGAAAGACGTGTAAGGAGTTCCCCTGCAGCACCAGCTTGTCCACTATGCCTTGGTGAAGCATTTCCTCAGGAAACCACTAATTCTTAACCCTCTGGATCCCAACGAAAGAGGTTATATTTGTTGTGCTGAAGAAACCCAGAGATTATAATGTTATTTTTTTAGAAATAGACACACTAGATACCTGCAGCAGTATATTTGTGTGATGAAACATGATTGATCATCACTGGCTTATGTATCTTATTGCAGCCTTTGAAATTGCAAAGAAGAAGATAAATTCTTAAAAGGGATTGTGTACAAAGGATTGTCCAAAAGAGGTCATAGTCAGGCTAAATGACTTGCTGCCATCTATTGACCATATACCTTACAGTGTCCAAGATTTTCAATAAGATGATGAAAAAGCAGTAAAATCTTGTAGCACAATCAATAGGGAGAAATCTACCTTTGTGTGACAAAGTTAAAATAATTTGTATATGCGCTATTCCTGTCTTAGTACATTTCTGAATTTTCACTAAAAGCTAGTGACATCTGTTTGCACATTGCCTTTCTCAATGTTTTAGATTTAAAACAGCAGCCTCTCCTCCATATCAGAGTACGTAAGAGGTGAAGCAGTCTACTTTCAAGGACATCACACTGATGCCAGTGGAGCTTGACAAATGGCTTCGTATAGATTTGTTGCTCACAACAGATTCTGTCCCCTTCTCTAAACCAAAATGAAGTAAACTAGCATCAGAGCTTCCTACACAGAATTATTGCCATGTCTCAAAATGAACCTTTTTTTAATGTGTTTATTTGCCAAGACTTTGAAATAACAGATCACTTCTTTATAACAAAATTGTCTCCTTGGAATAATAGGCTTAGGCATGATTTCTGATAGAGCAATAGCTCCTCTACATGATAGCAACAGCTTGTAGCAAGAAACAGAAGCCTATTTAGTCTGGAGACTTCCATTAGACAGACAGGCACTGCTGTAAGAAATTAATTCATTTTTTGTGTCATTGAGGTACTCCGTTTGAACAGTGTTTTGTTGCCTTCACTATATCAGAACTAACAAATTAGAAGATAACTATTTCCTTTAAGATTTAAGAAAACATATTTCTCAGGATACAATTATACATCAACCAAGCTGTGTTTTATAAAGAGCAAGTTAAGGCCACCAGCAAGTTAAGGTATTAATTTGTTTCCAATAAACATTTCTTCAGACAACTATCAGCTCCAGAAAGGGTGCTCACCAGTCCTCCTGACTCATGTCGCCATAGGTCTGCATCTAAAGACAAACAGTAGCGCAACAGACCAAGCAGTACTGGTTTGATATCAACATCCAAAAACCTAAGTAGTTATGACTGTTTTCTTCACACTGTTACATTAAGGATACAGCTTCCCGGACTGTGTCATGTTCTCAGTGACACTCGTCTTTACCCAAAGTAATACCAAAGCCTTTATCAAAACACAAATGTGTTCAAAAGCAGAATTTGACCATTTAAGTAAAGCCTCTGAATCTGTGCACTACTGAAGTCAGTAGAAGCAAAAGCCATGAAAAGCAGTATAAAGGAGCAGACAATCAGGCTCAGAGCTCACCAATCCAGGCATGTATTTCATCAACTTTAGTGTTACAAAGAGGCAAATACACAGAGTTTTCTACAGTAGAAAATAATAGTGGTGCATAGTACCAAGGATAATTCAGCCTCTGAAAAAAAAATCTTTCCATTGACCAGAATGGATGCATATTGCTGGTTCAATTGTTTTGGAAACAAGGAAACTTGAGGCTTTGTTACTACCTGTCCCTAAAGTTTAGCAAGTTTTGTTATCTCCTGTCCTTCATGTATAAACGCTTGTATAAATCAGGTATGAAACAGTATGAATGCATGAAACATGAGGGACCTCAACATTTGGTATAGGCGTTATGTAGCCTAATCACTAAGTCCATAAATCACTTCCCCTGCCGCATTTGCAATGGAGTTAAGAAAGCAGAAACCCTCTTTCTCCCCTCCCACCTTTAAGCTTATGCAGAACACTTTAGGGCAGATGGAGCGATTGAAACAATTTCTGTTGGCACAGTTGTCTCATTTTCCATCCTTCATCCTGTTCCATACATTAGTGCCTCACAATATCTTTGAGTAGAACTGGCCTTTTCCACTAGTTAGCTACAAACATTACCTTCCCTGGCAAAAGAAATATAAATTTTCCTCTTTGTCGATAGAAGACAAAGTCCAACTTTCCAATTTTATAGCACTCTACCAACTTCTCTGATTTTAGAAGACCAGGAAATAAGGAACTGAAAGCAGTCTTCATCCCCCAGAAACAGATGGTCAAAGATGAGCCTCCAGACATGGAGAGAGGCTGTGGTAGCTAAATAAGAGTCTGTTTAAAAGCCTCCAAGGGTCTCAGCAAGCAGCAACTTTAAAGAGCAGCCATGTGCCACTAAAACAAACTTGGCAGCACATACTGCTTCTTAAAGCCAAGATTATGGGTTGCTTCTGGAGAGGCACACTTGGAAAGGAAAGACTCTTTCTCAGCTGTCTGCCAGTCCTAGAAGGCACATACTTTTTATCTCAGCCACCTGAGTAGCCTCAAAGGAGCAAACTGCACAGAGAAATCTCTCAAAGTGTTGGCTTCAATCCTGTAAGTTTCTTTGGAAGTGAAACAATTCCTACCCAGTAAGCTCGACTAGAATTTTTCAGCCCATATTTATGAGGCACTTGTCAAAGATAGTAACACAGTTAATAAAATTATCTGCTTTGGCATAGCAGCAGCTTCACCTAGAGAGTCAGAAACCTCTCAGTGTTTACACTACACACATCTGAGGCAATTTTTTCTTTTTCAACCAGGAAGGTACAATGCACTCCAGTGTGTTCAGAAGCATCATCAGCTTGGTCTCAGCTAGCACAAAAAAATTATCATTGTATGACTCACGAAAAATGCTATTTCTTTTCATTTGCTCTCTTCAGAAGTCATAGGCACTACGGAGATTTCACTGCCATAACACAAAGTGAATCCTAAATTGCCACAGTACCTGAGAGCAGCAGGAAGTACCCCTTTACAGGAAACCTGCCTGTGCTATATAACAGAGCAAATGGATGAGATATAGAATAGACAGCAAACCAATCCAGTTCATGCTTGACAAAAAGCTTAGTTTTTAAGTGACTGGGCTGAAAAACATCAGTACTCACACTTGAATAACCTATACATTTGCTTTCCTTAGATAACGCTACGCAGTATAGCTGTCAAATGGTTAAAATTTAAAGTGAGCATTCAGAATGTAGTGCTCTATATCAGTACCATTGGTGAGGCTAAAATTTAAGTGATAATTACAATGTTGATCATCTGAGATGAAACTGTACCACAAAATATACTCAAAAAACCAAACAATTAATATGTAAAACCAAAATCCGTTATAAAACTCTCATAAAGCAAACACAAATATAAACATGAAATCTTTACTTAGATCCAAGAAATTTAGCTTCTAAAATATTTTCTTTTAAAAAGAGCTCAGAAATTAATCACTATTTGGGATAATATTTTCAATTAATTCTTGAATTAACTTAATGAAACAGAAATTCTTCATCTTATTAATGTATTTGAAGAATACATCAGGTGCAAAAAACACCCACAAGTTAGTTCCAAGGCGTAATGTTTTTAAAAGTATCCAAGTGAACAAAAAGTATTCATTTCTGAAAATTTTGAAAATGCTTAAGGAAATCAAGATACAGCTTCAAAGTCTGTGCGCTCTGTTGACCACAGTAGTATGGGTATCAGACTACTATCACTGAATGATAGCAAGGATTACTGAATCGCACTGGGTTTGCAGATACAGGTTAGAAGGGGTTAAATATTGACTCTTGAACAAAATGGGCTTCATGAGCAGGTCCAGTGCAGCTCCCCTGTCAGGGTCCTGCCACAAGGTTGTGCTGGTGCCAAGGTTCCTGGCAGTCCCAAGCCAACCCACAGTATGCAGGAAGGAAGGGAGCAGAGAGGGATGTATCCACATCTTCCCTTTCCTAGCCACTCCTGGAGACCCTCCTACTTGTAAAAGCTCTTGGTTAAATGAAGATTTTGGTAGACATTTCACAAACACAAAGCATGCAGCATCGAGTGAGTGGGTATCCATTCCACCTATAAGAAAGACTATCATATTAAAAATTAAAGCCAAATACAGGCAGAAAGAGCCTATTGCACCTTATATTAAATCCAAACCTAGGTATGCTATACATGCACCAGTTAAGAAGTGAACTGGCCTTTCTAGGAGCTGGGCTGCATGACTCTCATTCCCTGAAAGACCAAGTATGCTGTTTCAAGGTACACTTCATCTTGTCAGTAACACTGGTGCATATTAAATCTTTTCCACTGGTTCACACAAACCAAAGAGCTGAACCTCTAATCCAAGGCTGAATTCTATCCACTGTTGATGTAGCTGAAGGACAGACTGGCAGATATGGTTGCTCCAGTTAAGCTTTCCATGGCTTCTACATGTGAGACTTTATTGAGAGTGTTGGAAAGACATTTGGCTCCAGAAAGCTCCAAGTATCTACTTACAGGCTCGATTGCACCAAGTAAAGTTTGTGCTCCAGTTCTTGTCAAAAAGTCAAATGAGCTTCCAGCCAGGCAATGGGCAAAGGGAGGATATTCCAGGCAAGAGGAGTTATTAACTGTTGGAGTCCTCTGTTTACCTTCTACTTGGTAAATAGCATAAATACAGTTGTAACAAAAGCCTTTTATTGGCCAACAAACAGTGACTTCTTACAGTGGGGCCTCAAGGCTTTTATAATTTTATTCCAGTATGTCGTATTTCTTTGGATTTAAGTTGTTCATAAATTCCTAATCTAAAGAAGATAAATGTAAAGGTCCTCTTCTTATCTTGACCAGTGGGTGATTCTTACTAAAGAAACAGCTCACCCTGCTGGTTAATCATTTCAAAAGCTTTCAAGTGATTTAATACGGCACTGAGCTTGATTTACTTTATTATTTCTGATGGAAAATCTTATTTATTTCAGAGCTAGTGGGTGAGAGTTAACGTGCATTTCTCCATCTTAAATGACAAAAATTTGTGAATATGTTTTTTTAAAACACAAAAAATTTAATGAAGCACCAAAGTACAACAGGATTTATGGCACAGAAAAGTGATGTTCTTGCAAAAGAAAAAGAGAAACCACTTGCCTCCAGTACCTAATACAGTGTAAGTGCTATTCAGAGAGCAGTTACAGTCTTTCTACCAGTACTAGAGCACCTCCATGCACAGTCTGAACCTATATTCTACTGTAAGTGCCTCAGCAATTAAAACCCCATTGTCCATAGACTTGAACAGCAGGAGATCCTGGTTCTGAACATGTAGATAAGTTATCTGTTTGACAACAGCTTTCAACATGTAGCAGACACAAATTATTACTCCTTTAGTACTTATTGTCATAAGAGTTACTGCAAAGGCAAATTATTTGGTAGCCTTGCACATATGATTATAGCATCATGTTAGAAGCACTCTCACTACAAAAGAAGTGCTTTCTTGATCATAATCCCTTATTTGCAGATACACTTTGCTGGGAGGGGTGAGCCACTCAATGGATTGAAAGTTACCATTCTTCACAGATTGATGGCAAACTTTTTTACAGTTAACACAGTGATTCTTGAGATACATGAATGTATGAAAATATTTTTTTCAGTATTTTAGAAATACCATGTTTTGTTACCTTGGCATTTGAGTAGACAAAAACAGAGTTAAAAGTTCCAGGTCTGATTCTTGGATTAGTCACAATGTGATTTTAGTTCTCTTCCAAAGTGGCACATAAGAACTGCTTTATCTTACAGGGAACATGAGATGGAGAAACCTGAGGAAAACAAACAAATAAAAACATCACAATTGCTCTAGTTTACACTGGTGACAGCCTCCAGGCAGAGCTAGGTTAAGGGCATGACTAAGAGGAAAACAAATGGTACCTGCATCCAGTGTTGTCAGGAACATCAACACCAGGTCTGCCACCCTGAAAAAGGAACTTTCAGAACTGGCCAGAAATTCAATACCATTCAAGACTGGTTTTTCAGTTACATGCCAGGCACTGGATTTGACTGTTATGGCATCATTTAGCTTTGAAACACCATGTACATTTAAATATATACACAAAGGATACACATACTTAAATCCCATTAATCTTTGCAGTACCCCCTGTCATCAGGGGCATAAAACAGAGCAGGTAGATGGGAGAGTAGCAAAGATGAAATACAGCTTATAGTCTGCCCTTAAAAGACTGCTGGATTTGACAGCAGCAGACCAGTCAAAAATTAGCATGTGACCATTAGATTAGGATAACTGGTGAAAGTTACCTTTAGGTAATTAGGATCACTGTTAAAAGAAGCTTGAAAAGCATCCACAGCTTTGACCAAAAGGATGAGATTTATTTTCCATTATGGAGAAGGGACTATACACAGCATGTCCATGCACAGAGTATGCTCTTACAAGTTCTGGGTCGGTATGGAAGCAACTTGAGGCACAATGCTCAAAAAGTGTGGATAAAAAGCATTCTTTGTGGTCCCAGAAAAGGTGCATGTACATGCATGTGTATGTATGTGTGCACATACACAGAGGTGTATCACAGCAAGGAAAAATACATCATCTAAATTATGTTTCCAAGCTAATTCACTCCCAGTCTTTGGTATGATACTTTCTTCTAACTGTAACCTTGCTGAAGGCTTTCCACCTTAGAGACCATTTGTTGTGTCTTAGAATTCATGTAATATTATTTTCCTGCAATATCTCCCAGCAATTCTAATTGTTCTTTCTTTTTGCCATTAATTTCCTTGAAATGATAAAAACCTTTCTTATGCAAAATGTCATATATACAAAAGTCAGCTCAGAAAAATAAGAAAGGAAAGAAATTATGATAATTCAAATATTCTTTAATTAATGAATAATCCCATTCTGTTACATCAGTGTGTCACGCTCTCCAGCATGGACTTGGTTACTAGTGGAGAAGGCTCAAGGACACTTCAAGAATAAGCTGAGTGCAGAAAGAGTAAGAACAGCCACTGTGGTCAAAGGAAGCCACACCACATGAACACCAACACAGCCACCATGTACTCTGATCCTTTCTCTGTCAACAGCAGAACTTCACTAACATTGTGGTCTGCTGACTTGGATACCAACTTAAACCCCACTGGACTAAACTGAAGTTTTTTCATTGCCAGTAGTTGATAACAAAACCTAGAGAAAGGATAAAGTGCAGAGTCTGGTTTCTGATTTTGACTTGTGGGAAGATGGAATCTCTGCTTTCAGTTTTGTGTTCAAATTAATCTCCTTTTTTAATTTGTCATACAATTTCTGTGCTTGATTTAGAAGCACAAATGGAAATCAGATCTTGTTTCTCAAGACCTCAGAGTACTTTACAAATTATATATTCACCATCATCATGTCCAGTTCACCGATGGGGAAGCTGAGGCATAACAAGGGGACACTATTCACCCAAGATCCCAAGCGCCTAGCAGTACAAGCCAAATTCTATCACAGCAGCCAGGATCAGACTGCAAATGTAACCAGCATGGCAGGAATGCAACCTCTACCTGCCAGTAGCTGGATACATTTGCTGGACTGTGTTCCAGCATTTAGCTTGCTTAGCCCAAACACAGATAGGAGGGAGAGGTGTTCATATTGCTCCAAAGAGTGCCAAATAGTCACTTTCTTCATCAGGTTTCCAGACCAAATTCTTCCTTGTCTTGCAGCTAGGAGGGACTGCAGTCTATTCATCTACCTGTCAACAATATCAAGACTTTCAACTCATGAAGATCATGCATAGTATGTTTTTTAAAAGCACAGAGTTTCATCTTAGAAAAGTTTCTTTAAAATAGTAAAAATATTGTTGTATTATTGAAATGCCACCAGATGACAATAGTGCGGATTTACCCTTCCTTTTTAATCAGCCTTTCCAGCAGACAGATGCCATAAAGCACTACAGGATTCAATGCCAATTGCAAAGTTGAACACCAAAAGCTGAAACAGCATCTCACTCTCTCCCTCTTGTTCATGGAAGGGCTTTGCTTTTTGAAGCCCTTTTATGAAGAGTGGCTTGGTCTCCTACCAGTAAGACAGTCTGTATGAACCAAAGCTGAAAAGCGTACACAAGCTTCTGAGCTTTGCTCTGTGTTTGGGATGTGGAAGATGGACAGAAGGCTGAGCTGACAGACAAATTTTGTAGAAGCTTTATTGTCTAACAGACATTTTACAAAGGGAGAGTGATAATAAATGATGCAGCACATGGGACAGCAAGCAGAAACTCTGTTTTTGCTTCACATCATGTTTGAAATGCATCTTTAATTCTGAAATGCTTCAGCTATAGAGGCTGTATGGGACATGATGACTACAGTAGGAAAGGAATTGCAGCTTGATATGTATGGAGTATAAATATCCTGAAAACAGAAACATATTGAAATGTTTCAAGGAGTAAATTAATTCATTTTTCTAGCTTCTTACTTCTAGGGCAAATTATTTTACTGTGATATGATCAGAGGTACAGCTACTACATCATTCTTTTCACAGAAAGCAACCAACCAACCAAAAGTTTCTGAAAGTTTCTAGCCTGGAAGACATACTGAGAAGCCAATAATCAAGAAGATATCTGAATTGAAATGTAGAGTCATTGATACTGCAGTTTTAGAAGCAGCTTCATCATAGATGTAAGAGAGTAACCCAGCAAATTCTGAGCAGTTTTACAGTATATTTAGCAAGTTTATGAATGCTTATCTCAATAGAGACTATTCCCAACTGAAGAGCCCATGGTTAGTGGCTTCCCCACTGTCAAAAGTGTCTTACCACATCAGCCCACAGGGCAATCTCCAGAGACGTTACTTTTCTCAAGAAAATATGGCAAAGAATGGAAAATAAAGAAGACAAAAGCACAGACCCAACCTACATATCATAGGTACCACCAGCAGCAGTCAACATTTTTTATTCTTGTAATTCTGTGTAAAAATGGACAATGTTTTCAGTTACATGTCTGGGTTCCTGGTCCTAGGCTGATTTTGAATACAACAAGTGCCACCAATTACAAGAGATATCATGACATGAAGTTTTAGCTTGGTTGCACAAAACAAACAAAAGCCAGGAGTCTGGGACTGGAGGAGTGTGATCTTTTAAGGCTTTTGAGGAAAAAAAAAATGTTGCTATAATTTTGACAACATAATTTAGAGGCTTTTATATAGAGCAATCTACACCTCCGCCCCTCTCCACCTCACCTCCCCCTCTGGTATTGTCTTGCCTGTCAATTATTGGAAGAAGAGCCTGTTCTCTAAAAGGCTTTTAAATTATTAGAAATTATTTGGAATATCATCTAAAAGCTCTTGAAAGAAAGAACACTACCCCCACACATACACACAGCAGAAAGTATTTATTTGTATTGTCAACTTAAATGTGCAGGAATAATGTGAGAGTTTATCTGGCTCACAACATCGAGGATCATTAGCTGTGCTGACCTTGGGTTTGAGCTGGGGGTATATTATAATGCTCTAAATGTCTAACATGTGTCATTGCAATACCATTTCCTTTGGTACCTATAATACTGTGAGGACTGTATAGAAAGATTGAGGGAATTTCGGGCCATGACACTACAGCAAGCAGTGTTGCTTGCATATATGCATATCAGCAAGTAAAGCAAGGCGGCTGCACCATTTTGCCAAGTAAGCAACTTTGTTGTTAACATAGGGTTTGTTTGCTCTGATACATAACAGACACATTCAAGTTCCTTCAAACCATCACTCTGACTGGCATTGAAAGATATTGTATTATAAATTTTACATTATAATAGTGTTTACTGGTGGAATAAATTGCATACCTGTATTGAAGTGATGGAAAAAAGACATCACTCATTATCACATTCAGCAGCATGTTGAATACAGCAGTGAACAGTGATAATCGTGCCAGCTAAAGCAATTTTACCTATGAAAAGTTGTTCAGACATGAGTGAGAGACTGCTAATGTCTTACACGAAGCACAGCTATTTCTTAGTTGTTTCTGAGAAGAACCTTACAATCCATTGATAACTCACAAGTTTTCTAAAGGCAATATATTTAAAGGTATAAACATTATTTCTCAATTTTCTTCACAGCCCTCTTTTATCTCAGTAATACCTATCTTACATTATGCTGGCTGCTGTTATTTCATCTTTTAAGTGGCCTCACACAAATAAGAAATAAGCATTTGGTTCAAATGTTGCTATACAATTCACTCCCCATCCCTTTGATCTCTCCTGAAATGGTTTCTGAGACATTGCTCTTATCCAGACAGATCCACAAAAATCTAAAGATTTCAGAGAATCCCTAAAGAATTTTCATCTTCAAATTTAGCCCTCAGTGGAACCAGGGAGGGAGAAGAATTAATTAACTTGTCTTCCTTTAAATTTTGTTTTGTCACTGTTAGTGTCCCTAGATGAGTTTCATCTTGCTACTACTGCCTGCCAGTAGATATTTTAGAGTGGGCTTCACTGCCAGCTAGGACATCTTATTTTAGGCACCAGTATGCAGGACTCTATAGGTAGGTGAAGTCTCTGAGTTTATGCTGCCTGGCCTCCAGCTGCTGAAGGAACTATGTCTCTGTAGGGCCTCTGTTATATGTGTCATCCTCATGCAGAGGTCTTTGACACCCTAGAGAGCTTGGAAGAGTTCTCAAGGCATATGTTTAGGCAACTGAACTAGGTCCTAGATCCCCAGTATCCATCGTGGAAGCCAAGGCACCTCACTCACACCCAGATGAACACGTTTGCGTGTCCCCCTGGAAGCCAGGTGAGATGAATTCCATTCATAGCCCTCATTTTCACTATCTAGCTACATCTTCCAAGTCAAGTATAATTACACAGCATCCCTCCTCCAAAGCTTTTAGGACCCAATTCCCATTGTTAGTTGGACTTCATGTCTTTGAGGATCTGGTCCCTAAAAGTTCTTGCGATGTCTGTGGCTAGATTTAGCCAGCAAAGAGTAGGAGAGCTTATCAAGTTATCTCTGTTTAACAAACTACTGAGCACCTGTGGACCCACAGGACTATTTCATATTCACCTTGCAATTGACCCAGGTGAAGGTGGTGGCTCAGCCCAGAAAGGAAGGTACAGTGTTTCTGAGGAAGCACTGCTGCCAGAGAGCAGAGGGACAGAGGGATGCAGTGAGAGGACATGGTAGCTCAGGCTCTGCCACACTGCTCTTCTATTGGTTGAAAGGAATAGACCTTGGGACTAGCAATTTCCTTTGCCAAGGAAGGGATTTTTAGGGTATGAATTAAGTGATAGCAGAAAGGGAATGAAAGGAGCTTTCAAGGATCTTGTTCTACAATGGAACATGCATCTGTAAGTACCAGCATCTCCGGGGGATGTTGTTGTAATTAAATAGATGGAAACATAGATCATGTGAGGTAATGAGGGGATCCTAATCTCCCCAACATTGCAGTTCTTCTAAATAATATGGAGAAATTATTAAATATCTCTCAGATTCTCTATATTCCAGCAGAGGACCCTGGCCAGTATGGCAGTCAGCCACGTCTTAGGAAAAAATAATCTATTTCACATAACAATTTGTCCTGTTTCTTCCAAAAGAATCAGGAAGTGGGAAACAGAAGACGACTTCTAAATAAAAGCAGCACTGTTCTGTGAATTTCCTTTTACCTGACAATGATAAACAGGTTGAGTATTTTAAAGATTGATGATCACCTCCTTCTCCCTGCTCAAAGGACACAGCCTTCATTAAAAAGAGTTCAACTGGCCTGCCATAGAACATACATATCTAAATTCAAATACTCCAGTTCGAGCCAGCTTTTGGTCCTACTGTCAAGTTTCTGTTGACAAACAATACAAAGTACGGTACTTCTGTGTGACTGAGTTGATGTTCAACACAGAAATACTCCTCCACAGAATCACAAGACAGACTTGAAATTAAAATAATTTTCAATGGAAATTGTAGGTGAAAAACAAAAGGAGATAGATTGAAAATTGGAAGTAATGGGAAAATAAAGATGAGATGTTAGCGCTACCTAATTGTTTTCCTTTTTTTCATAATAAAAATTATTATCTTTCTAAATGTATGTCACCCATGCATTTATCTACATTTCTGTTTGTCTATCATTTACCTGTCTTCCATCTGCCTGAAAGTAACTACCTATTTGGAAAAGCAAGTTAAATTGTCTTCCTCAGTGAAGGGAGGGGAGAGAGATAAAAAGGAGAGACAAAAATGATGAAAAACCTTAGTGTAATCTGAATAGCAATGAAGCAAAAGCTACTCCTTGATGTGCCTATGAATCCTGTAAATGAAGTGGCCCTTGAATTAAATTAATTTAAAATCTGGCAAATATTACTCGGCATGTTTGTCAATGTGCTGTATAATTATTAATTTGTTCATTGAGGCAACTATATAAATAAATAGAAAGCAGAATGCCATGATTAAACTAACACTAGAAATCCAGGGTCAAGGAGCCCTGTTATACAGGGATCTAAATAGCTTTCTCAGGTCCTATTTTTACATCTCCATACAGATCTGCAGGTCTGTAACTGCGAATTAATTGGCACACATTTAGATGCCAGCAGAGCTTTTGTATTCTCAGTGCACATTTTGTCTTCTCAGAGTGAGATGTTAGTAATGGAGGTTTTAATATTACCCCTAGGGGAGCACCAGAAAATCTTAACAATTTCCTTCACTAGAGTATTTTCATTAGAGCTAAATGCTGTGCAATTTACATTTGAAATCAGGTGTAGGGTAAGTATAATGCGACAAGACATGTTGCAATGTTAGGGGGTTTTGTTCGAATGTTCCTTATGTACTGCAATATACCCTCAAAAGATAAGCACACAATTAAAATAAACATATTTATTTTTAACCAGCCCTAATTGAACTGTGATTGGCATAATAGGAGCACAAAACAGAATCAGATTTAAAAGGATCCAAAGCAGAAGATTAAAATATTACTCTATTTAAACAAAAATGTTTCAGGCAAAAGAGATTCTGTGCAGCAGAAATGAGTTTATCACAAGTAAATCAGACAAAAAACCCTTCCTTTGTAGTACTAATTCAACCTTGTGGTGCTTAAAATGCCAAGACCTCTGCATGACTCACAGGAAAAACTATAAACCCTACCTTTTCCAACACACACCAAGAAAAAAAGAACTGAATTGGTGTAAAAGAATAATTCATTAATAAGGGCCCGATGCAGAGCAGAGCTAGAGGACAAGAGCCAAAACAGGACTGACATGTAGCTGAGGCTAAATTTCAATGCTTAGTCTAATATGAAATTCTGCTCTGCCATTGTCTGCATCTCAAGGCACCTATATTCCATCACTGAGTTGCTTTTTCATAACAGCAAAAGAAAAAACTGCACACCTACAACAGCTTCAATTCAATCAGGGCCTCCATCATGCCTAAACCTGATCACAGAATCCACTGTTTAAATGTTTCTCCACCAAAAACCCCTAACAGGCTTAGTCAGACCAGGGTTATTATTGAAGAGAGTCCCTACAGAAGAGAGACATTGCAGCACCTGCCTCTTAGCCAGCCTGGAGCCTCCTAAAACTGAGAAAAGCTCAGAAAACTCAGAAGAGACCTGCCAGCAGCAGGAAGAGAGAAGGAAGCAAAAATTCTAGCAACCTGCCACTCTGTAAAATCACATCCAGCCTTAAGTGCAGCAGCAAGCCACACTACTATGAAGGAGGTCTAAGCCCATGGAGGTCAAACATGGAGGGCTGGAATGGTTACAGAAGTGTCCAGACATATCCTGCATGCAACACAGCCATCTTGGACTGAGTAAAGCACCAGAATGAGGTAATCTTTTCATTACCTTCTTCCTTATACAGCCAGGCACAAAAATACCAAATAATTCTGGAGGTCAAAAATTCATCCCACCTCACCAAGCTGTCCAGGTTAGGCACAGAGACACTATTGTCTCTATACCATCAATGAAGAAAATAAGTCCATCCAAAGGGTGCTTTAGATGATAGTGGGGTTAGCTGCCCTTAATGTTGCCTCTCTCTTGTCACTGGAAACACAGAGAATCAAAAGCAAATGGGCACCTGAGGGGAGAAGAACCAAGTATAGAGGCTCACACTTTGGCTGGATAGGACCTAGTTTTCAAAGCTTAGCCAGTACTCATAAAAAAGGCTAGCAACCACAGCAGTCTCTCATAAGTTCACAATGGAACTCATGAAAATCCAGGTCCCAGATTTTCTAGTATTTCCATAAATTGCAGCCTTCTGCTGTTAAGGGCTCTCTGAAAAGCCCTTAATAAATTTTCATTAGAAAACTTACTGAATACAAGAGAGACTGAAATGATGTAAATGTTGAAGGTATTTCTTCCAACATTCTGAGGAACAGCGATTACAAAAGTTCAAGTTTCATCTGAAGATTAAAAAAAGCATGTAGAATTTAATTCATGAGTCTTTTAAAGACATTTGCCAAATATCATTATTTCTGAGAGCAGCCAGGCATGGTTATGAAGTCTTCATGAGCCAACAGATTTTTATGAAGTTTTCATTGCCATCTGAATGGCCATGAAATCTATGCAGAGCAACAAGTAGGAAAGCTTTGCATCTGACCTTGTCTTTGCACAGCAAAAGGGTGGGCAAGAACCAAAGAGCCTGGTGAGGTGTCAGGTTAGCAACTGACATCATGTAGTGGTTAAGCAGGACATGGAGAGCAGTGTGAGCAGTGAGAAGAAAAGTAAACCTTGAAAAGCTTGCAAATGTTGAAGAGCAGGAATAAGAGGGAGAAAAAAGACGAGGTCTAAAACCAAAAATGTTCCAACCTCAAAGAGAGGAGATGAAGAAGCAAGGACTCAAGAGGTCCTGTGCTTCGTAAAGGCCTTGAGATGTTAGGGATCTTGCCTCTGTAATATGGAAACAAAACACAAAAACAAACAAACAAACAATCCAAATAAATTCTCAGAAGCTTTTTTGGTAGGGAACACAATGAAATTTTATTAAAATTAAGTAAGTAAATGGTAGAGCTGAGATATAAAAATAAGTAATATAATATAAATTTTTTTGAGATTTGTTAAATAAGTGGTTGCACATGAAATTGCACTCGTATATTGGAAAAATAATTCTTACTTTGCTTTTCACATAGCTCTGCCCACACATTAGCCACATGTTCATCATAATCCCATCTGTTTCTCAGAAGGTTGTTGCAAATACTAACTATGTTTGAAACGAAAGGAAAAGTACAGTCAGGTTTCTCAAGCCACTTAGAAGAACAGAAAATACAGAAAGAGGTTTCTTCCTCAGGGAGGAATAAAGGGAAAATGAGGCAGGAGGTAAATTACTTCAATGAATTCCAGAAGCCTACAATGTAGATTTCCATTCTTACCTATTTTACGGTCAAAGGCAAAAATGCACAATTCTAGAACAAAATTATTCTGACATATTCTAGACTTTTGTTTCTAGACTGTGTATGTAGAAAAGCATGTGCTAGGTCACAGAGCGCTGGAATGATGGAATGGGGTGTCTCTATTAACAGGAAGTCTCTATTCCAAGCCAAATCTCACATCATGCTTTTCTTAAGCATGTTTAAGACACATGGCTGTGTCTTAAAACTGGTATTAAAATAACATTTAGCGAAAAAGAAAACTGCATCTGTGATGTTAAATGGTGAAATTTTCTGGTCCAGGTTTTCAGCTTAGATAATGACGCAAGAAAATAACAGACTAATTCTTCTATTGTTTACCATCAGAAATATTTAATCCTTAATGCTTGCTAGTATCACACAAAAGACAGAAATTCATGTTCAAGTAAATATCTATTATGCATGACCTCATTTGAAAGTACTGTGAAAACAGATGTGATCATAGAGGATACATGGGACTCTGGACAAACAGGTGCCCTGAACTAAGGACATCTAAGAAGCATTGTGCCTCCAAAATACCCAAAAACACAAGCTTCTTATCCAGGTATACTTGGCTTATCACTGCTTTCAGTGTCATTTGGGGGAGCTTCTACCCCTATGAATGCTCTTCCGGGGCCCTTCAGACTTACAGAATGTAAGACACCTCACAACCTCTCCAGCCAACAGAGGCCATCACTTAAAGACACTAGCTGTCTCTGCACAAGTAGGAATCAAGGAGAATCATTCTATCCCACTGTCCACTTACCTAGTCCATAATTCATTGGTTTGTCTTTGTTATGGGACATAGCTGAAAGCCTTGCTATACTTAAGATGAGAAACATCCATTAATGCCCAGTCATTTCATCACAGAAGGCTATCAGGATGATCAAGCATGACTTCCTCTTCATAAATCCCTGTTGACTACCTCTAGTTACCTTCTCATCCCTTATATATTTCAAAATGGCTTCCAGTATTATTTGCTCCATGACCTACCCAGCAATGAAGGTGAGGCTGACCAGTCTGTAGTTCCTCAGATCTTCTCTGTTGTCTTCTTGAAGATGAGATTCTTCCAGACACAGGACATGAATACAACAATGAAGAAATCTGACCCATCTCATCACCTTTAGCACACTAATGGTACTGTAGCAAACAGGGAAGTGCAGATTAAAGCAAGACAACGTATAGAGTTGCGTTTCAAATTTCAGATGTATTATGTGGTTTATTGGGGGTTTTTAACAGCTTCACAGAAAATTCAGGTGATGTTCTCATGAACAAATATCAACATCTATCTATTGACAGCAAAATGTATTGCAGATATTTCACTGTCATACATTAGTAATATTTCAAAGTGTTATCCAACATCCCTATAACTTAGCTTTAGCTTTTTTATTAAAAGCTAAGACAAAAGATACATTTCCTTTAAAAGGCTGTGTTAGATCAACAAGCTGCCAATCAGAATTGATGTTAGACCATTCAATGGACATTACATCAACAATCTAACAACCTTTTCCTGTGAGGTACATGCTATAGTAAAGTTTTGGAATGACAGCTTAACAACAGGAAAGTGTTAGCACACATTCTTCACATGATGTCTCGAAGCAATTACAAGGAATACTGAAATAAAGAAAAGCAACATAGTGATTCCCATAAATCAATACTGGAAAAATGTGCTGGGTGCTTAAAAGATACCATGGCCAGTCTGGATCAAAATGATGACGAGATGTAACAAGCAAGGCAACCACATCACCTGTCTGAGTTTGTAGAAAAGATATATGTGTCTTTGCAGGTAGGGCTCTTGATCTAGCTCAGCAGAAACCATTGAGAAAAGTCTTCAAATTTATAGCCAGTTAACATGCATGTTAACAAGCTAACATTAATTCAGTATTTACTACTATATTTTTACTGTAGCAAAAAAAAAGGGGGCATAAACTAGAACAATTGCAAGTTTTCTGATACAGGATAGGTGACTTCCAGATGCTCTTCACACAACTGAGATGAGAATGCATCCAAGCAAATTAGACTGCAGTCCCTGAGATGGATCTGATAAAGTGTGTGAAGGAACTAAGGGCAAATATTGTGCAATACAGGCAGGCTGGTCTGCAGCCTGGAGGCAAGAAATGAGGGAGATTTTCCTTATGGTCTTGAAGTCCACAATACAGTATAGACACAGAAGAAAACTTCTACACTGTCATTACAGACTTAATTCTTCAAAGGGGCAGTTGATAAGAGAATAGACCTTTTTGCATGAAGGGCAGTCATAAGGAGACATAAATGAAAAATTGAGCAGAAAGGAGAGAGGGTCAGGCATGAGAACTCAAATAAGGCTGAGCTGTGTGCTGCCATGGCCAAAGGCATGAACTATATTTTTGTCAGGAGAAGTCTTTCCATGGTTGATGCAGGTGAGAATCAAGGAATCAAATGTATTAGAGCATTAAATGATTGGACAGCAGTGGAGGGATGATATGGACACTGGTTGGCAACCAGTGCTTGCAAGGACTAAATTTCTAGCTGTTCATCAGCAGTCCCTAATGCCATCAACACCACAGTCCCAGAAGTGCTGCAGCCTTCCTTTGAGTGTATATCTCTTGAAGATGTTAACAGCAGGCCTTTCAGTATCTACCAAAAGCCGCCAGGACTGACTTTTCATACAACCTTTGCCTGCTGCTTTGGTCGTAAGGTACAAACTGTGCACTGTGATTTTGGTCCCAAACCATAGCTTGGACTCCTCAGTGCTATAGTAATACAAACAAGAAAGAGGTGAACACACAGAAAGCTAGCACATGCATAAGGACATTTATAGCAGTAGATCCTCTTAGCTGTGCAAAGCTATTCATAGTATGTTCACTGCATATGCAGCAAACATCCCCAGTAGGCCACAGCCAACCACACAACTCAGCAAGAAAGTGAGAGAAAGGGCTCCCTCCCAGCAGACAGTCAAGACCAGCATGGGTTGTGAGTGTTTTCTGCAGCCCACTGTCCTAGTGTAATATCAACCAGGGCTTCTGAAGCCACAGAGGGACCATACTAGCTGTATTTGACCAGGAGCAGAGCAGAAGAGAAACACGCACACAGCTGCACCCATTTCAACTTAGATGTGATTGCTAAGGCTAATGATTGCTGATTCCAAATTGCTGGGTCCTGGTCTTGAGACACTAATGATCGTTATTCTCTGCTCCACATGTGGAAGAGAAGGTGTCTTTATATTCATTGCCCCACTACTAGACAGCCACGCAGTGTAGCTTAAACCACCAGAGCTCTGAGCAGGCAGAAATGTAGGATCAACAAGAATAAGCATTGGCTATTAGTCTCAGAGGCCATTTAATCAACTTCTGCTTCTCAGCTGCTTCCCCCTCTGCCCAACTTCAAAGTCATACCAGTTAGCCTAACTAATCAACTTGGCTTAATTCCAGAGATACCTCATTCTCTGAAACGCACTGAAAAATGTCTGTGCGGTTTTTCTTCCTTTCTGTGAGCTTATTTTAATTTAGTAAACCAAACACTTGAGCACTGAGTTTGTTCCTCCTCCCTTTAAAATTAATCCTAGAAACATATAACTGTTTGGGATGGAAGGGACCTTAAATATCACCTAGCTCCAACCCCCCTACCATGGTCAGGAGCATCTTCCACTAGATCAGGTCACTGAAAGCCTCATCCAACCTGGCCATGAACACTTCCAGTGAGGGGACATCCAGAACTTCTCTGGGCAACCTGTTCCGGTGCCTCATCACCCTCAGAGAAGATCTTCCTTACACCTAACCTAAATCCAACCTCTTTCAGTTTAAATACATTATCTCTTGTCCTATCACTACATGTTCTTGTTAAAAGTCCCTCTCCTGCTTTCCTGTAGGCCCCCTTTAAGTACTGGAAGGTTGCAATATGGCCTCCCCAGAGCCTTCCCTTCTCCAGGCTGAACAACCCCAACTCTCTCAACCTGTCCTGGTAGGAGAGGTGCTCCAGCCCTCTAATCATCTTCACGGCCCTCCTCTGGACTCACTCCAACAGGTTCATGTCCTTCTTATGTTGAGAGACCCAGAGCTGGATGCAGTACTTCAGGTGGGGTCTCACAATATCAGAGAAGAGGGGGAGAATCACCTCCCTTGACATGCTGATCATGCTTCTTTTGATGCAGCCAGGATGCAATTGGCTTTCTCAGCTGAAAACGCACATTGCTGGCTCTTATTCATTTTTTAACACTAACACCCTCATGTCCATTTTTTCAGGCCTGCTCTCAATCCACTCATCACCCAGCCTGTATTCATGCTTGGAATTGCCCCAACTCATGTGCAGGACCTTGCACTTGGCCTTGTTGAACTTCATGGTGTTGGCATGGGTCCACCTCTCCAGCCTGTCAAGGTCCCTCTGGATGGCATCCCTTCCCTCCAGTGTGTCTACCACACCACACAGCTTGGTGTCGTCCACAAACTTGCTGAGGGTGCACTCAATCCCACTGTCCATGTCCCTGACAAAGATGTTAAACAGGACTGGTCCTAGTACCAACCCCTGAGGAAAACCACTCATTACAGGTCTCCACTTGGACATCAAGTTGTTGACTTCAACTCTTGGAATGCAACCACGCAGACAATTCCTTATCAACTGAGTGGTCCATCCACTAAATTTATGTCACTTAAATTTAGAAACAAGGATGTCATGCAGAACAGTGTCAAATGCTTTGCTGTCCTGGTTTGGCCAGGACAGGGTTAAAAAAAAAGAACCAGGGAGAACCTCCATCCTTTACTGGATGCAAGGGGGAACACTGTTACCAAGGATGAGGAAAAGGCTGAGGTACTTAATGCCTTCTT
>JAVSBS010011964.1:0-10640 GCA_033124195.1 Coracias cyanogaster | reverse complement strand
GGATATGGTGTAGTGGTTAGAGAGATGCTAGGAGAAAGGTTGGACTTGATGACCCTGGAGGTCCTTTCCATCCATAATGATTCTGAGATTCTGTGATTCTGTAATTTTCAGCAGGAGCTGGGGGGCAGCAACAGCCGTGCTATTCCATACCATGCTGACATCATGCCCCAGTCCCAGTTCCGCACCCTGTGCAGCACCAAGTGAGGGTTGCATGGGTCTGGGTCCACTCTGCGTGTCTGTGCACTCGGTATCGCTTGTTTTGTACCGTTTTTCTCACTGTTGCTATTGCTGTTGTTGTTCTGAGTGTTTCTTCTGTGTTATCATATTAAATTCTCCTTACCTCTACCCCAGGCTTTGTGGTCTCCCTTTTTTCTTTTCCTTCCCACCCACGGTGGGGTGGCAGCGGCATGTGGTGCTCAGGCCCCAGCAGGGACTAAACCGCTACATTTGCCCAAGTCCAGGTAGATGACATCAGTTGCTCTTCTCTTAGCCACCAACACTGTAACCCCATTATAGAAGGCCACCAGATTTGTCAGGCACAATTTGCCCTTAGTGAAGCCATATTGGCTGCCACCAACCACCTGCTTATTTTCCACATGCCCTAGTGTAGTTTCCAGGAGGAACTGCTCCATGATCTTGCTGGTCACAGAGGTGAGACTGACTGGCTTGTAGTTCCCTGGGTCTTTCTTTTTTCCCTTTTTAAAAATGGGCATTATGTTCCCCCTTTTCCAGTCACGGGGAACTTTACCAGAATGCCATGACTTCCCAAAAATGAGAGATAGTGGCTTAGCTACTTCATCCACCAGTTCCCTCAGGACCTGCAGATGCATCTCATCATGTCTCATGAACTTGTGCAATTCCAGGTTCCTTAGACGGTCTCTAACCTGATCTTCCACAGTGAGCAGTTCTTCATTCTCCCAGTCCCTGCCTTTGCCTTCTGCAACTTGAGCAATATGGCTGGAGCACTTGTCGATGAAGACTGAGGCAAAAAGTCATTTACCTCAGCCTTCTCCATATCCCAGGTAACTAGGTCTCCTATTTCCTTCCAGAGAAGGCCCACATTTTCCCTAGTCTTCCTTTTATCACTCCTGTACCTATAGAAGTTTTTCTTGTTGCCCTAGACATCTCTGGCCAGATTTAATTCTGTATTCTGTATTTAATTCTGATTTAATTTCATTATCAGGGCTTTGGCTTTCCTAACATGATCCCTAGCTGCTCAGACAATTTCTCTGTATTCCTCTCATTTACTTGGAATTTCCTCATTGTCTTCAGTGAGAAGCAGACAGGATCATGGGTGTCTATCCAAACAGGATTTCTGATCGGTAGCTGATTAAATGTTTAAGCAATTCTAGATAGAATGCTTATTTTCAGGGACTTAATATGGACCATCTAATTAAATTTAAGTGATTCCTCCATGCATAAGCCCTCTTATGTGAGTAATGAGGAGCGCATAGTTGAGGATAAATAATTCTTCAAGGTTATCTGAAATGTGGACCCATTCGCAAATAATACGGCATTTAGTTAAGAAATGCTCTTGAGGATATGAACTCCCTTATGCAAATGAATGTCTTGTACTATAGGCAGGCTTGGTGAGATTTGAAGTTTATGTCATACTGGAAATTGACTTATTTTTGTGGTGTCCATACTAAGGTTTGGCAACCATAATTTACCAATCTCAGCCTCATAAAATGACCAAAAGTCATTAGTTAGGAACAGTGACTAGCAGAGCAAGGACATAGACATGTTGGGACTGGAGCAGACACGAGGCTGAAATACACCATAAATTAAAATAGAATTTGGGAGGACAGGAGGAAAAATCTGGCTAAAATTGCCCAGGCATTATTCTATATTCACCCTGCCAGCTTTCCTCTTCTCTTCCACCGCTCACAGTTCATAGGAGAGAGTAGCATTACAGGTCCAGAATATTCTGAAGTTTATGTATGTTTACGGATTAAAACTGAAGCTTACCATTATGTCTAATTCTAGACTATACCCTACTTTATCCTACTTTAAGTACTTACATATTGCTATTTATCAGGTATCTTTTGTTTTCTTTTTCAATGTAGTTGTAATAAGAAACATTAATGAGAAGGAATGGAACAGAATTTTTTCCAGTATTCACTATTTAATTCATTTTTAATATTATAAATTTTTGGTTTTCAAAGTCAAAAAGATTTTTTCCTTTTAGAAGAAATAGCAGAAAAGAAGGAGAACTTCTCCAAATACATTTGAAAGATGAGCTATATTTTTTCAGCTGACAATGAAAACATCAAACAATATGACCTCAACTTTGCAATCTGTTGAACCCACACCCTTGAGAGACTTTTAATTCATAATGAGAAGGAATTATAAAATCTTGTTCAAAATATTTTTTAATAACGTTAGACTGAATTTTCTAGAATGTTGGATGACATGGAGAAAGTCTCTTAGACCTTTTTCCTGTAGATAAACGAAAAAAATGTTTCAATGCCACAAAGGAAATCACCTCAAGTCTCATTTTTAAAGATGGAAACATGCAAATTATAAACACTGGTTATCATGGAACCTCAGTACACACCATGCTCTTCTCTCCCAGTAAGGTCCTCAGATATTATGGTGCTGTTCCATGTCTTCCTGGCTGATTATTCTATTCATTATTGCACTATCTCTGCAGAGGAAGAGTTTAAACAGATTTTCTTTTTCTGTGATAGTACCTTGTTCAAATAGGGGAGGTCCTTTTCTCTTTTAAAAAGTGATGGGGATATTTTGCTTGTGATTAAGGCTCTGATCTTTACTCTAGCTTTAACCATTTCTCATGGGCACAAAACTTACAGGCACATTTTGCAATGTAATTATTTGTGTCTGCAATCTAGTTACTTAGACGTCTGAGTCCCTGATTGCATCCATAAGTCAGGGACTCGGACATCTAAGTGATCTAAATTGCATCTGCAACAATTTGCACCTAAAATGTCAAAAAAGGATATAGCAGATAGAAAAAGAGTTCAGAGATGGGTGATGAGAATAATTAGGGACATGAAAAAATCTCATAAATGAAACAAAATGGAACAGAATTGGACTGTTTACTTAAAAGATGAGATAAAATGAATAAAAGAGGAAATGATCAAAAGTAGAGGAAATAAGGAGCAGGACAGAAAAGATAGATGAGGTACTTCTGCACACACACACACCCCTTTTATCACAATGCAAGAATAAAGAGACATGTCACAAAATTTGGAATCATAGAATAATTTAGGTTGGAAAAGATGTCTAGGATCATCTAGTCCAACTTCATCCAACATCTCCCTGACCCCTAGGCCATGTCTTGAAGCACCACATCTACTCGTTTTTTTAACACCTCCAGGGATGGTGACTCCACTAATTCCCTGGGCAGCCTGTTCCAATGGCTAATCACTCTTTCAGTAAATAACTTCTTCCTGATAGCCAATCTAAACCTCCCCTGCCGTGAATTGGTGCCATTACCTCTTGTCCTGTCATTAGTTACCTGGGAGAAGAGACCAACACCAGCCTTACTATAACCTCCTTTTAGGTAGCTGTAGAGAGCAATGAGGTCTCCTCTAAGCCTCCTCTTCTCCAAAGCTAAACAATCCCAGTTACCTCGGGTGCTTCTCATACGACATATTCTCCAGGCCTCTCACCAGCTTCATTGCCTTTCTCTGCACCCACACGAGCATGCTTCCATTTAAGCATGGAAGATTCAAAATTTATACAAGAGGAGACACACTTTCACACAATTAACATGTGAAAAGCCCAACCAGTTGATGTAGTGAATCCAGCAGGACTCAGCAGAAGGTTAGGCACCTCTTTAAATTTAGAAATCCTCAAAAACATTTAAAGGGCAGTAATTTCACAGAAAAACTAACCACCTTCCTGCTTTGAGGCTTCAATTTTTTTTTTTTTTTTAAATATTGGAAGGCAGAATTTTTCTTCAGCAGCTGATTAACTTAGACATGCCTGACATAGGTTTCATTGTACCTTCCCCTGATGCCTCTGGTTTGTGACAGGTTGTTGGGCAAGGTGGAGCCTCCAGAGAGAGCCACACCAGCTCAGCCACTCCTCCTAGAGGTGCACAGAAGTTCAGAAGCCCTTTCAGAAATTGTCACAGTAGGAGCCAAGAGGTCTGTGGCTTAGAACCTTGCCATCTTTGCTATCTGGCTAATAGAAACAGAGAATTTCATGGATTTTATAACATATTAAGGAGTATCATTATACTATTTAAAGAACTAGAATGTGAAAACTGAAGGGACATATTTTTACAAGAAAATCTGCATGAGACAGATTATTGGAACAGCCATCAGAGTTGGCTAAAAATATGCACTTAATTCCACACCAAAGAGGAAAGTTGTTAATCTACTTTATTATATTCTTTTTTTTTTTTAAGAAAAAAATGTGAGAGGTACACCCCCCTCATAGGATCGGCAAATATTTTGTTGGCCAAATAAGAATATAAGAAAGAATTCAAGAAAACTTAGAAAGACAACTGTCTAGGACATTCAGAGGTACACAAAGGAAAACACAGGTATTCCCCTAGAACAGGTCACTAGTGTCTGAACCACTAACCACACTCAGGTAGATCTTACTTTTCAAAGAAAACATGTTAACAAATCAGTGCATTCTCATTCCAAAAACTGTTTTGCTAAAAAATTGCTGGTCTGTTTCGTGAGTTTCTCTGCTTCAAAGCCAGAGCTTACCTAGGCTGGTATGTCCTTCCAGTGTAATTAGTTGGTACAGCTGTGTTAGGTCTTCAGCAGGATGGACAGAGAGCCAAAAACCAGATGTAACTTGGGAGTCAGGGCATTTCCTGAGCTGTAGGAGAAGTGGGTTGAAGTCTCAGTTGGGAATCGAGCAGAATGCAGACTTGGAAAATGGTCTTTCACAATCTTAGGGAAGCTCCCTACAGAGCCATATGAAACATGACTTATTGCCTGTCTTTTCAGTCACTATCCCTGCAGATATTTAAAAGGCATGTAGATGTGGCACTTAAGGACATGGTTTAGTGGGACTTGGTAGCATTGAATTTATGGTTGGACTCAATTATCTTAAAGGTCTTTTCCAACCTAAATGATTCTATGATTCTATGACATGGATCCAGGCTTGACCACCAGAAAACACAGGACCTAAAGCTAGACTACTTTCTTGACCAGCTTGGCTCTACCTAGTTTACCAGTTAGTCTGGCAGTTTTCATCAATACTTGTTCTGCATACCTAGCTTTCCCCTTGTATTACAGACAGGCTCTGGAGATTTGAATCAGGTCTATAAAATCCAAGGAGCCCTAATGCATTAAAAATGTCTTGTTATGGATAGAAATGGTATTCTATGTGCTAGTGCAAATGTAGAAAAAGCCACAAAGATGGACATTTAGGAAATGTAATGCAGGTAGGTGGAGGACTTACTCGTTACCAGCCAAATACAGTCAGAATCCTTCTGTGGTCATCTGTGACCCTGGAACAGGATCCAATAGAGAAATAAGAGTTTTAAGAGGTTATGATAAGAGAAGACAAAGACGTTCATTTTGCTGAAGATGTGAGGGAAAGAATTACAGAATAGGAAATAAATAAAAATAGAAGAATTAGAGGAGAGATTCAAAGAGCTGAACTGTACAATCAGACTAGTAGATAAAGTAAGTGATTTTGACAGGCCCAGGGTCAAGGAACAAGAGAGGGAAGAAAGCAAGCAGATTAAAAGTCATTGCAGTGTTCAACTGCAGCTGAGACAATGGTGGCATGAATACACACTTTACCTTCTGGAATTAAGAGTTTAGACGGTATCTCAGATGCAAAGACAACCAACAGATTTTGGTAACTGTTTGGATTTCATAGAAAAGGAGATTTAACAGGCAATATTTACTTCTTCTGATTTCTTCCCCTTTCTGTGAGTGAATAGGTGCCAGATTGTTTGGTCAGCTTAAACTTCTTTGAAACTGAAGGGCCTAATTGACAACTTTCATTTAAAAGCAAGTGTAAGAACCCAAGACGGTCCTTTTGTCCACTGAGATGTTGAATCAATAGCCATGCACTGACAATATGTGCGATAGTCCAAACAAAGAGGTGCTTCCAAGGCTGAGGAATTTGTTCTGATTCTAGGGAGGTTTGAAAGTCTGTGAAACAGAAAAGAAAGCACAGTTGTTACAGCAACCTGAAAGGAAACACCAGACACAGCCTAGATACGCAGATCTCAGAAAAACTGGGAGAAAAAAATACTCTCAGCTGATTGATGGTTAAAGGGCACTTGGACTTGAAAGCAAGGGAAGTGCTTAAAAATTGTTCAAGAGAATGTGAGTCATCCCAAGTCAAAACTGTGCCAGGGACCACATTCTAAATTTAACAGCACAATCAAGCTCTGGTGTCAGGGATGCTCTTGGGACTATCCCAAATCACTAGGGCAGATGTACCCACACTGACCCTGAGTCTGGGGCTGCTGCGCCTGCTGAGTCTGGTAAGGCTGCAGCTAAACTTGGGCAAGGTGGGAAGAGGGCTAGATTCTCTCCTGATATTTCACTGTGTTGGAATGCAAGTGTCCAAAGTAGCCGTCTCTTCTCATATTCTTCTCCCAGCTGTACAGAGACAGAGAAATGCAGGGCAATGTGAAGAGGAACACGTAACATGATGGATGCTGTGATGTAAGTGCTTCTTACATTAGAGTATGCTTGGGCAGTACCAAAGAAGGCACTCCGCTGAGCAAAAATTATGTCTTAAGAAGTTTTCCAGTCCTCACCACTGGGCTATATTCTGTTGAAAACAAGCAGTTCTCTTCCTCTTTTGGCCAGACCTCAATTAGTGCAGTTACAAGCCAACACACAGCCACCCCTGCTTTCTCCATCCTCCTTCCAGCAAAGGGAAAGAGCTAAACCCTTTCTTTCTTGCCCTCTTTACATCCCTTCTTCCTCCCCTTTCCTATTTTCCCTTTTCTATGAATTCCCACACCACTTATGCTTTGCAAGCATTTGTGTTTTCCTTATTAAGTATTTTTGGAAAATATTACCTCCTGTACTCTCCTCCTCTATTCTTTCTTTTTTATTCCTAATGTTAACAGCCAACACCAGGTAAATACAATGCAGACATTTATAGCTGAGCTAGTAGTCTATAGACCCTTGTAGAGAAATTCCTCTAAGTTACAATTTACCTCATTCTAATGTAGCAGCTGAAAATGGCCCAGATGAATCACATCCAAGTAGTATCTAGTTCTCTTCATGCCTCTCTTACTGTGCAAGAGTTTTGGAAAATAGGCCTTTATTCCTGGTTAAGGAGTAAGTGAGCAGCCCAGATGGTTTCTCACTGAAAATGTCTCAGAGAGGAACCTATCTTAGGCCAGATCTCTGTAAGGCTAGGGAAGCAAGTCTTGAAAATCTCTATGGGAAGAAAGGTGGCAAAACCAGAATTTATTGCTTCACCTCATCCAAAATAGAAACAGACAGCTTAAAAATTTCCACCTTTCCAACTAAAGCAAAACCACAGGACATCGTTCAGCTCCAGGCAGATCACATCCTTCCTCAGCAATTATGTTTGAGAGAGGGCAAGAAAAAGATTAGCAACGTGGGGCCTTTGCACCCTCTTTTTATTAAAAAAAAAAACCCATAATAGTCTTTTCCAACTGCTATTAAATCAGCTTTCAATTCCATTCCTCTCTTTCACAACTCTCAGAAAAAAACACTAAGCAAAAAGGCGGTTCATTATACAAATTCTGTTGTTACTCACTTCCATGTACACACATTGCTTCAGTGGATTTATGTAAAGTGGAGTTAGGAGTTTAGGTAGCCACACAGGAACGGCATTTTCCTGAGCCTCCATGTCCCATTCACTTACAGAGATTTCTGAACATGACAAAGGCAAGGCCACAGGAGCTAACTGTGCTTCCCTTGAAGTCAGGGGTTTGTTCCCAGGACTGTTGGGCCAACATGGAGAGGTTGAAAGCCTGCTTTGAGTTCCGTGAGACAGCATTCATCAAGAAAGGCACAGCCAATTACCTATTCAATCCTATCGTATCTGAAATGGGAGAATTTCTAAAAATCAAGTGCGTCAAGTATAACCAATGGCTGCAGAAACTTTTTCCTCCATAGAAAAACTGAATAACAAACTAACAGGGGCAGACAGATCTTTTATTGGGAGTCAGTTCCTTCATTTTTGACCCACTTCAATTTTTCCTCATTAAAGTTCCCTAGCTGTTGTTTTTAATGTGAAAATACAACTAAAAATCTGTGTTGCTTTCACTGAAAATGTGAAATAATGCAACAGAAGTTAAAGAGGAGTTTATGTTGCAAAACTATTTCTGTTATGGAGTTAATTTCATATAATTTTATTCTTCTCAAACTTATAATTTTCTCCCGCTCATACATTTTTATGGCCAGAAGTGATTGTTAGCATCATCTAGTCTGACATGCAGCATAGCAAGGGCCAGAGAGGTTCATCCGGTAATTCTTGCAGTGATCCCAACAATTTACATTTGGATTAGAGTATATCTTCTACAAAGACATCCAGTCTTCATTTAAAAACTTAAAAGCAATGGAAAAAAAATCTGCTACACCTCCTGGCAATCCATTTGAATAGTTAATTAAATGTTAAAAATCCACAGCTTATTTCCAATGTGAATTTCATTCTGCCATAACCTTAGCTATTTGGTATCTTTGCCACAGTTAAGAAGCCTAGCTTCCAGTGGTCCTTGTATTTCTCACCACCAAAGTGCTAAGCACCTTGCTGTTCAGGAATTTCCCATAAAATGTTCTTTCACTCAAAGGTGCTGGTTTATTAGAGAACTACATGTGACTCATGGCCCAGTTCTATCTCTGCAGTACCCAAAAGTGACAGCTGACCTCTGTCAGTCTCCATAATGGAAAGTACACCCAGCCTACACACGTGGGAGCATTCAGCAGAGAGAATGCCAGCTCTGCTCCATGAACTGTGCTCACCTCCTGTAAACCAACCACACCTCCAAGCTGAGCTGAAGCCCCGTCACACAGAAAAGCCTATCTGGCTCCCCTGGAGCAAGAGCAGAGGCAGCTTATGGTTATTAGCTCCTGACAGCATAGCTCCAACCACAGCATAACAAATTCTAACCCCAAGGAAAAATACCGAGGGGCACAGAAAAGGTGACCAAAGCAAGAGTGTACCCAAATAACCAAGCTTTGGATTAGAAGGCCATTGCACAGACCCAGTGGTCTCCCTGAAAGAAAGACTCAGAGGTAAGCAGGAACTCAAAGCCATGTTTGCTATTTACAGCTGAAAAATAATTAGGTACTTGCAAGCCATGTAGAAAAGCAACTTGCAAGCCACTTGGGTACCAGCCACTTAGAAAACCAACTTTCACCCATTCGATCTTCCTATCATTGCTTAATGTATGGGTATTTCATCTGTAAAATTATTTCAGACACTCACAAAGTGGCCCTAATGTAACCGTCATCGCTCATCCTCCCTCCTCACCACTCTTCCGTGGAGCCTGCTGTGCTACTGTCATGCTATTAACATTCGTCTGAAGTCACAGAAATGCTAGGATGTACCTGATGCATTCAGAAACCCAGCAGGTGCCTTCTGCAGGTACCATGCGTCCAAGCAATGCCAGGAAGCCGTCATAAACTTAACACAGTAGTAAGCTATGTAATTTTTAGATAACAGCTACTTCCATAAGTACAGAAATTGCTACATTTTATATGTAAAGATTGCTCACATTCCAATTATGGACCAAGACCCAGTGCATGCAAATAATTAGTATTTAGCAGCAATACATTATTTTTTTCCCCTGAATGCCACTCTGTGATCTGAAAACGCTGGTCGATTCCTAAGTTACTTTGCATGTGTCAGTGCAATTGCAACTCAGTCCCAGAAGCTTCTGGAGCACATAAGTAATGTTAAAATGTTATAAGGGCCTAATAATTGGATCCGGGAAGCTTCCCATACAATTTTCATCTTTTATTATATGGTTAGCTTATTTATACATCAGTATCATTTGGCAAATTGCATCTAGAATACATGGGGAGGCTGGAGCTTAAAAATACACTCTTGTGCCTCATGGCAGCCCCAGGTGCAAGATATTATCCTTTAATGCCATGGAAAGTCTCCAGCTACCTGACATGAGAACAGGGTACAGTGACGATTTGTTAATGTCACTCTTCAGCTTTTTTTGCAACACCGGTGCGTTTGCATCCAGTGACATTTCAATACTCAAAATGGGTTATCAGTGGCTGGCACTGGGAAGGCCAAGGCCGCTGACCGTGCGCCTTGCCCCACTCGGCTCCCCGGTGGGTGGGTTGGGGCGCCCTGGCCCTCTCTGGAGTCACGACTCCCGTGGGGGCACAACCGGCTCCCACCGCCGCCGTCCGCGGCCAGGCCAGGCCAGGCCAGGCGGGTTCCCGCTCTTCCTCCCACCGGCTTCCCCTGCCCGAAGGCTGACCCGGGGGACGCACCGCCCCACCGCCGTGCTTAGTGCCGCCACAGGGGCCCGGGGACGGAGACAGGGCCACACCGCAGTGAGGCGGCGGGAGGCGGAGGATACAGCTCTGCCGTTGCCAAACTGCCGGGCTGCTGGGCCAGCGCTGGGGGCCAGGCCGGAGCCAGGCGCGGCGCGGGGCGGCAGCACAGCCGTTAACGGCCGCCGGGGGGCAGCGCGAGATCGCCCAACCGCCGCCGCCAGGCCCGCCGCCGCCAAGGCCCAC
>JAVSBS010011963.1:0-17699 GCA_033124195.1 Coracias cyanogaster | reverse complement strand
AACTGCGCAAGCGCAGGACTGATAAGCTAATTATAATACGAAGCGAGAGAAAGGCGGGGTTAGGTAATGAAGATGTATAGGCGTCATTCAAATATGTAGTGTTCTACTGTATAAATATGAGATAGTTTGCCACTTCATGCATGCACGTTTGTGGTGGAGCGATGCCCCGTGCATCTGCACGCAATAAACATACCTACTATATAACCTTCTGGGTTATAGAGTCTGTTTCTGCACATCAGTAGAACTGTAGATTCATATTGCGTAGAGGCAGTATTTTTTATGCAGGAGTACCTCCACAAATTTCAAGCCCATGACAGCAGAAGGGGCAAAGGTGTAACAAAACTGATAACCCAGGGTTATCAATCTCTTACACTCACTTTCAGAAAGAGAAAGGATTGGAAGTGCATAACCCCCATAAAAGGCACAACCACCGTTACCTGCAGCGGTTACAAACCTTCCCTCAACAGAAAAACTATTCAATTTGACCCTTGGAGCAGGAAACAGAATGCCTCATCCCCAACTGACCAAGCCAAAGGATGGCAGAATGGACAACTGCAGATGAGGAGTGGATGCGTTAGCATTTTGAGAGGCCTCCCTCCCTTTTACACGTGCCTGAGGCAGTAGAAACCACATATATGAACTTTCATTGGTTTTTTTCCTCTTTTTTGGAACAGCACATCTTGCAGGGGTCCAGGTGCAGGGAATGACTGTCTCCTGAGTACACATGAGGTTTGGAGCAAAGCATGAAACAAGGGAGCAAGCAGTGAAGCAGCATCATCCCTTCAAGAAAAAAAGCACAGGCTAAAAATCCTGCATTTTCCCATGGCTCAGAAATGCAGTGTATTCTTCACATTTCAAAACAAAAATATCTGAAAGCACTAAACACACCCAAAAGCACAAGTTAAACACTATCACCCCCTTTCGTCCCCCAAAGGGGAAAAACTTTTCAGCCAATCAGGACACTACACGTATATTGAAAAAGATTATTTGACCATATCAAAAGTTTTGAAACTACAGGCAAAATGCAGCTGGAAGGAAAAGATACGAATGCTGCTGAGATCCATGTGTAAGGCCTAACAGGAACTAAACTGAAAGAACAGCAAGCAGTCTTTACTTATGTCTGGAGCAGGCAATGTAAATAAAACGGCATCTCCACAGACAGAGTATTTTTGGTGGGTAACACGCGTGAAGTTCTGTACAAATTCTCATACAGATTAGAATCTAAAAAAAATTGTGAGACAACTGAAGAGCCACCAGTGAACACAGAAGCACTGACCCTGGATACAAAACACAAAAGGTAAGAGCTTCTTTTTGGCAGGAAAGCTTACACTACGTGTTTCTTTCCTGCTATAGACCTCCTTTTTATCATCAAAATAAATAAGAATAAAAAAATAAAACCCCAGAAACATAGCAGCTGTCATCTTATATTCAACAACATAGACAGCAGTGCATGCAAAATAAAACGAAGAGCCTGCAAATCTCTGGAAAATATTATTTTTAAAATTCACTGAAGATGAAAAGGACAGGAACTAGCATACTGACTGTTTTGATTTTTCAGAAACTGTCACTCTATAATTGGAATTTCTGCTTAGCAATACAAGTTTTGTAACAAGCTAACTACAGATATGTACACTATGAGGCAAAAGCAGCCTTTAAATTGTGGGTTGAGATGCATAGAACAGCACTGAAATGATTCATAGTTTGGACTCAGCTTTGTAAGATAGAGTCTGTTGATAACTGCACACTGCCTTAAAAATTAGAAATAATTAGCCTCTCAATGGCTTGGATTATACATTTCTACACAGAAAAGATTTAAGAACTCACTTACTGTAGATCTAAAAGTAATTATGTTTGTTGTCCTCGGAGAAGCATACCCACTTTCATATTTAATATGCAAATACACTTAATTTAAGAACTGAGTTTGCTTTTCGGGGGACCTTCCTGTCCCTCAATGACTAAGAGAAATGTTTTGTATCATTTTGCAAACATTTTCATAATATAAAAATATGATGCTGAGAAGTCTAGAATTTATACAGAGACCCTTTATCATTTGTCAAATTATTTTGAACTTTCTATGGATGCTTACCATGGCTTATCGAAAAGTATTTAATAAAATTAGTCTAAATCTAAATTCCCAAATACTTACATTAAGATGCCACTGACAGGAGATCTCTATGATCCATAATCAGCTTCTTCCACTCCAAAGATCAAATTCACTTCCATTTACAAAATACCTTTAGGAAAAACTGTCAATTGATTCAGAGAATTCACACAGTATGCAACTAAATGCTTTCTGACAGAACAAGTTATGTTCAAATTGTACTGGTTTATTTACAACTGTAGTTTATAAACAGTAACACAAACATCTTTACATGAAAAAAATCTCATTGCTGAAGTAGGCACAGAGTCAGAGACTCTTCAGGATACCTTCAGAAGGGAGTAGGAAGAGGAAAATGTAATACAACAGCTGCTGGGCAAAACTATAAACACAGGAGCATTTGCCCAGGTGCAATTTCATGCAGTTATCTTCAACAGTTCAAGTTCTATTGGTGTATACTAACATACTAAGAAAAAAATGAAAAGCAAACAAAACCAAAAAAGAATCAACAAAAAAAAACCCCAACCAACCCAAAAAACCCCAAACAACAACAACAACAAACCCAAAGAGGAATTAGTTCCAGAATTAAGGTGCCCCTAGCTTGATTCCTAGTAAAATAGCTTAGAACAACTGTTTTTATAAAGGTCAGTTTTATTTCTTTTACCCCTGATGATTTATCAATTCACAGGTTTTCAATCAAATACTCAGAAGACTTCACATGGCAAAGCTAATCCATAGTATCTTTATGTCACCATTTTTGGTAGAAAATACTACATTTTTGGCAGTTTCCACGTCAGCTTACAAAGACGCTATGCCTCAACCACAAGCACATGCCTGTACTGAGAACCATTCTTGGAACAAGTGCAAAGCTGCTGATAAACAATCACATAGTTGCCATCTCTCAAACCTTAAATTTAGATGATGGTTAGTTAAAAGGATATAAACAGCTGCTTGAATCAATGAAGGCAACAGGTAATGAATACATTTATCACAGGTACATAGCACCTGAATCTTGTCACTTTATTTGTATGCATTAATTTTCTTGCTGAACACACCTTTGATCAGCACATACTCACTTGTGCACTGAAAGTTTTTAAAGGTTTAATTATTACCCTAGACATTGTGTTTCCAAGGAGCAAGGCAACTTGCTTTTAACTGTCATATATTCTGTCCTAAAACATTAACTTCCATTCCAGTGCACATACTCATTTCTAGAACAGAAACAGCCTCAACCTATGAAATACAAAATTTTTCATAATTAAAAAAAAAAAATACAACCCTGTAGTAAAATCTTACTGTGCATAGCTCATCTTGGTATTTAAAAAATACCCTTACTGCCAATTCCAATTAACCTATAGTGGGTAAGACTTTCAAAAAAAGTTACAGTATTACAAAGTGCTTGCATATTTTCCATTTATCTGCAGCCCAAGCTGGACTTAACCGTTTTAATGAGAAGGAGCCAGTATTTCTAGGTGTTTATCTGCTCATAAACCTAAGTTTTTAATAAGTCCTTGATACTACCCAGGAGGCAAAAATCAAATTTATAGACTGTAAGCAATAGAGGCATTTTACTTTCAAGGGACAGTAATTTAAAAAACATCCTGTTTTCAACTGTTTTTCTGTATCTGGCAGTGCTTCATGGCTTTAACACTTAATGCGAACCCAGCTGCATCTTGCAAAGATGCAGATCACTCACATTAAGGCTGCATTAAAAAAGAAACAAACTGACCTTTATAATAAACATTTATTCAAAACACCAACAAAAAAATAATAAAAAATTAAAAATTCTGTTCAGAAACTGATAATAATTTACCCTATCTTAAGCCTGCTACTCAGGCACTCCCATCAGCAAACAGAAAAATTCTTTTAAGTTAGTATTCAGTTGGGATACAGTCAGCTTGCGTCCACGTACAGTATCTTGGTTGCTTCTTCTTTATAAACTGTTCTCTACAAAGTCTTTAGTTATTAACTCTCCAAGGCATCCAATACTTTCATGATCTGTTGTTTTATGGCTTTGGTAGCATCACCTGCATTTGGAATCAAATACCTTAAAAAAAAAAAAAAAAAAAAGATTAGAAAAAGCCATAATTAATTCACTAAAAAAGTTTTAGTGAAATTCCATAATTCTTATTTTGACTTTTCCTCTGGCACAAACTAGGACGAAGGAGGAGGGGAATATATTAAAATTAAAAACTACTGAGCTATTTTCTCAGTATTTATTTCCTGTTTATACTATGAAACACTTTCCATTGGTGAACTTAGGACAGCTGAGGAGTACTTCACAGGACATCCTGGAAAGGAAAAGTTCTTCGTTAATTGACAATGGGGTAGAACAGGCAGTTCAAGATCTCTTGCACTGCCCAACTGAAGCACGGCAGTCTGCATTGTAGATAGCTCTAGATCCTTTATTTACAATCCTTTCTCGTCTGGATTTGCTCTCGTCAACAAGGTGGTGATGAAATAATTCATCAAGCAGCAAAGTTCTCTGAAACATTTTAGTTGATCTTTGTCTGATCTGCTACCAAACTAATTTCATTCTATGCAGCCTGCAGGCATAGAACAACTTCGCTCGTTAGCTAGTGAGCTCATCTCCCATTTCTTGCCAAAATAGAGCACTCACTGCACACGGCTCTCCCCAAGGAAGAGGGACAGAAAGCATCCAACTGATGTCAGCCACTTTGTTAAAGCAGTGCCAAGAAACAACAGGCTACACCAGTGGAAAAAAGCCTGACAGACCCATACTCTGACTTTCCCCCAGTTTTAAGCACACAGACGCCGAGCATGGCAATACCTGACTTTCAGGAATTGGGTTTCACAGCTGCAAAGTTTTGAGGTTATGCTTCTGGATGCCTGCAAGAGCTAGATGTCTCAAAAAAGATACCACAGAAGAAAGACCACTCTTTTGAATCCCACTCTTCACAAATCCATACTTTAGGCTGCAGATAGCTGTTCACTTCATTTTCAGTTAAGACATACTACAAAAAGAAAAGACTTGCACTTATCCCAGCCCCAACAACTGTCATTGCAGACCCTGGAGTTCCTCTGCTGGGCCTTATAAACTCTCCTCATTCTGCTGGCAATCTTTTTTCTACTTCACACCTGAGTTATCTACTCCTAAATAAAAAAAACATTACTTTGAACTCAATTCTGGCAATTACAGCATGCCCCTGATGTCCAGTTGACAGCATTCTGTCTATCATTACTACTTACATTTCTGCCACTGAGAGGTCTTACCTTTCAACTGCCAAAATTTCTATGCCTGAAGTATTGCTATTTCCATATTTAAAGGTGATCAGTTCCGGGTGTTTCTTCTTGGATGTGATTTTGACTACAGAGTTGAGTGCCTGTCGAGACTGTATGTAAGCCAGTCCCTTTCGCGATGGAATCTCTCTCAAACAGTACATATGAGTTGCTGTTACTAGGAGATGGCTTGAAGGAAAAGAAAAATAGAAATTATATTGCTAATGAACTAAATACTAGGTATTTAGAAAGCTAAAATTCTACAAATAAGCTACATGGAGAGAGCTAGATAGAACAGTCCCCACATCTGAGAAACAGTTTTAATACCTTAAAAATCTGTAATTTAGAAGCGTCTACAAAACAGGTTATCCTTGAGTACTGCAGTACTGTATCATAGCTGTTTTTGAAAACAAGCATGGCACTCTCAACAGCATACAAAAAGAGTTGAGCAGTTAACATCACCTCAGTTAACATCATCATCGCAACACAAGAGCTATGAGTGCTATCAACAAAGATCACAACTACCAGTAATGTGTCAGGCCACACATAGAGTAAGGAAAATGCCTTCAGCCTCTCTCATTCTTCAGTCCTACCCAACCCCATCCCTCCATCTATAGAGCAGCAACTCTACATGTGGAGTCTCAGGCCTAAGCTAAAAGGATGTGCAGGCACTCCACCACTGTACAAGCACTAATGTGGAGATACTGACCTGCCAGCTTGGTTCAAGACCCACTTTTGCCTTCTTCATGGCTCACTTAGGGGCTGAAACATGCTAGTTGAGTTCCAACTCAGTTTTGGAAATCATACTATGACAGATTACTAATCATACACCATATAAAATAAATCTAATGGGAAAATAAATAATGCAAGACAAGAACAGACCATGATGCAAGAGAAAGCCCATCGTAATTTTCTGTTATCCAGATTCAATAGCATTTTTACTCTTTGGGGAAGCCAAATTACAGCAAGCATCATGTTCTGCTCTTGCAGGATTAACAAAGTCAATGCATTTTAGGGGCAAGATGGGTGAGTAGGACAAGGCACAGAGACAAGTAGACAAGAAAAACCAGAGCCACAGGCAACTGGGTCTACCTGGTCTTGAAAAATAAGCTTATGTATACTCAGAATATTTTCCTTACTATATTCAGAATATTTTTCTTACTATCTAGTTTTGCAAAGCAAAACTTCGGACTAGTTTTTGTACATAATTACCATTAATGCTATGGTGTAACACTGCAAATATAAGAATGCCAACATAGTGGTAACATTTTGTTATAGGTTGTTTCACACCTTCATTTCCTAGTTTAATATAAAGAGTAACTTAACTGACCAGACATTTTCATTAAGATTAAGATTAATTCCAGTACCTGGGAAACATATGTCCATTTTCTTTTACTTCATTACAAGGGAAGTTATACTTCACATCAGGTTTATTTATCCATGTTTGGATGTTGACAACCTCTTTTCGATCATCGTCTGACATTGAGGAGCTATCGATTTCATCTATTTCAAAGGGAGGTGGTGAAAAATTAAAAAACCAAAAGATTTTCACACAATATCAGGCAACTTTTCAACTCATTTAAACCCATAGTAGCCATACTGGTTCAAACCAAGGTCCACCTAGCCATAAACAATTGCTCAGAGGGAAGAAGGAAAAAGAAAAGGACATGCATATCTGATATTTCTCTTTTAATTATCTCTCAGCAGACAACTATTTTCAGCTCAGGGAATTTCTTAGGCTGATGTGATTTGTCTATTCAGTAAAGTTTAATAGATCTCTTTTACATGGACTTGTCCAGACTTTTCTTGACACCCTGCAAACTTTTTACATCTACAATATCAATATATTTTGACAAGGAGTACCAAAAACATGTCAACTACATTCCAGGAAAGCCTCCTCTCACGACTTCTAGTTTCTTGTATAAGAAACTTTGCCAAACGCTATTATTATGTAGGCTCAAAGAACTGTGCAAACTTCATTACATGGCATTTGAAGAAGTATCCTGTTAGTGTTAAAGGTTCAATTCATTTTGCTCCTTCTCAGTTCTTATAGTGGACAAACAATGATCAACTGTTTGTCATCAATCTTATTTAAACAACTCCAGATTCTACAAATCTCTTTCATTAATCTTCCTAAATTATTTCTTTTGCAGGTCAAAGATTCTTAGTCTAGTTATTTGTTTCTCACGTGGAAGCCGAGTATGCCTTTTGGCCACAGAAGGGTTACTTGTGAGTTGATGATAGCTGGGAGTGAGCTAACGCTACCAGAACAGAATCAGGACAGCAGTAGGTCTGCTCCATTCAAACGTTAGCAGCACTCTCACAAAACAAAACAAAACAAGAAAAAAAATCCTTTGTGAACAGTGTGGTGTTCCGGTTTTGACAGTAATTTTTTCAACCAGATAAAAAAAAAAAAAAGAATTGCACATTTTTTCTACGGCATTCTGCATGCATATCAAGGTGAATAAATTACGAGATTCAGTGACAAAAAGCAAAGTCCAAAACACTGGAGAGGTATGCACACTTTAACCATCTTAAGTCTAGCTCCACCTATGTCTTCAGAAAATCAGATCATTATACTAACTGCTGATAGTAGAGATTCAACCTGAGATCTATCAGCCAGACAAGGTCCTTTACATTTTGCTTTCTGTCATGAGTAACAGGGGTAGAATTGCAGGTTTACTGTACAAGGCCAGTGTAGAAAATCAGATCTTTACTACAGAAATAACAAGCAAACAAGAATGAGCCACTAAGCCTATCTATTTCCATTTCTTCCTGTTGGCTCTTTGGTGCCTACCACAAAATCTTGTTTATTTAGTCTGCTACTATGTATTTGAAGAAGGTGTTTCTTTCTTGGTTGGTCCTAGGCACACCGTAACAACGGTGATCAATGATAATAGAAAAATGTCACATTGTAAGACAAAGATGTAAAATGCACTCTTACGATTTAGCCAAACTTGATAATTTTGTCTAAGTAAGCTAATCTAGAGAAGAGGAAAATCATCTACTGTACCAGTATCGTATTCTTCTTCATCTCCAATGCTGAACACTGGTTTCACACCACGGTAGGGTTTTCCCACTCTGTCACTGCTGCTGACATGTCTGTTGGCAATGAAAAGGGCATGAGAGGACATGGGATGGGAGAAGAAGAGTAACTTTCAAACTGATGGTGTGATTCCTACAATAACATACTACCAAAATGTAAACACAACTGTGCAGCTGAGAAGGACAAGAGAATTTCACGAAGCTGCCTGCAAGGAAGCTGTGACTGACCCATTAAGCAATTTGGTTAGTGAAAGCATGTATTTCAGCTACTTGGCAAGGCTGGCTGTTGCAGTAAATAAAAGGAAATACTTTTTTGTTTTAAAAAGAGCCTCTGGTCACCTTCTGAAATGCCGAAACAGATTACAGACCTGAAAACTGACAACATGCTATAAAGTTTCTAGCAAGAAACTCAAATATTTCTGCACAGTCAGGGCAGCTTTACAATGATGCCAAATTGGGATGAAGGTAAAAATGAAGATTATTAACTAACATGTCTGGAAGCTCATTTTTCTTGTTAATTCCTCAAAAGATAACAAAATACTTTAAGCACTTCAAATTGGGGTTGCTAAAAGCCATCCACAGTAGTGTGAACTCTGACTTCCTGTCTATGACTCTCTCCAGCATGAGCCGTATCCTGAAATCTTTGTTCACGCAATTCCTACTGCTAAAAGCCCAGCATCACTGGGATTTCTGCATAGATATTGTCCTCCAAAACAGATTGAAATCTGTTTCTACAGACTATATTAAATGACACAAACACAATTGTGTCTTAATGTTTGACAGTAACAGTTGCAAATCCTGAAATATTTTAAGGCTCCAGCTTTGAGTGCTGTGATTACATGGTCACAGCTGTTTAAAGTTCTGGCCCTCAGCTGCTCAGAATACCTGAAAATATGAGAAAAACCTAAAGGTTCAGAAAGCCACAAAATAAGCAATTGCTGAAAACAAACAAACAAACAACCCCAAACAAAACAAAAACCAGTTCATGATTTCAACCTTTAGAACTGGAACATGTCGCAGTTTAAAACCAAACAAACAACAAAACATGCCTGTCCCTTTTCCTCATTTCAATTTTTATAACCTTCCTCCCCATAATGTGTATTTGTATTTCCTATAAACTATAAGTCCTGGTTCTTGTTTTAAGTATGTTCACAAACTCTAGTTCACATGCTATGGTAGAATCAAGTTGGAAAGGCAATCTCTTTAGTAATATATAAATGAATGCTAGTATTTATGTATCCCTGAAAGCATATTTGAAAGTTAAAAAAGAAACCTACATTTTCTATGGCCAAAATTTACTAATGTAGATGAAACAAGCAAATATTTAATAGTAAAAAATAAAACAAAACCAGAAATGCATTCTACAATGAAACAAAAAAGAAACATACAAAAACATGCTCATTAGTGTTTAAGACAATAAGCATCAATGACACTGACAATTCAAGAAGGCAGAGCTTCTACATGGAGTCTTTTGTAAATATGCTTTAGTAATACATAACCAATTAAGTAAGAAGCAGCACATTTAAATAGTGTCAAATTGAATTACACAGAGGATTTAAGAGAAGAGCTCATTGGTGTTTATAGATCAAAGTTAGTCAAAACAAGAGAACGTAAAAAGCTACTTTATAAAAACCTGGTAACATCTTAAACTGGAAATGGATTTCCTTTAATCTGTTTGCATGGAAGGCCATCATTACATAGTTACAAATTGAATGCAATTCCCTTTAGGGCCAAATGTGTAAAATGAAATATATTGGTGATAAACACAAAGTGGATCTAATTGAATGGATGGGAAACAAATGCCATTCCAGGTTTTTAATGGCTGCAGTTTTAGGAGAATAGTCTAGTGATCCACAGCGTGAGCATATTATTGCATCTTACCAATGAAAGAATATAAGCAATATGAGTGAAAGTAGTAAAGTAAATGAAATATAAGCTCAATATATTAAAACTTCTTGGTTACAAATACAGATTCAAGTGTCTTTCAGTTACCAAACAGTTACCAAGTGTTTTAAGTTGGAACTTGAACACCACCTTAATATACTCTAAAAACTGATCAACAAAACGTGGAGAGAAATCCCCCTAATCTCTAGGATTTCTAAACTAACAAAAAATATTATGTGCTATTGGGATATTCTGACTTCAAAAAAACCAACCAAACTACTGGTTAACATTACTATCAGTTTTGCTCACACAACACACATTCTGTAAAGCTTACGGGTAAATCCCGTCTCAAATTATGTGCAAATTACTTGAAAGAAGAATTGGTCCAAAATCCTTGAAAACCCAAAGAGCATTTAAAATCTTCATTAATTCTTCCAGCAACAATCTTCATGCTTTTCAGTCTATGAGGAACACTATATTATAGCTTTTGACCCTAAAGTATAACCAAAGTTCCGAAGTGATTATGCATGAGCTGTCCTTCATTTATCACAAGTAATCTTATACAACCTCAATTCACAATTTTTTAATTTTCTTATAGTTATTTCAGAAATAATCTGAGACAAATGTGAAGGGACTCTACATTTGTGTGGAATGTGGTAATTAAATGAACAAGATGAGGGAGAGTTGCAAGGCATATTTTCTTATGAACTCAGAATTTTTCTTCTCCCAGTAAAATGAGCACCTCTGTTTCTGTCAGCATGTTCTACCACCATGTAAATTCCAGATTTCCAGGCAGAATTTCGGTATGGGTTCCCTGTTGTATCTAAGCTCTAATAATGCTTTATAAACAGTTTATTAAAAGTCCTTTACATAGCTGTAGTCTCTTGTTAAAGCCTTAAGATGTAATTTGTTCAGTAATTGCTCCTGGTGGCTTTCACTAGTACAACTCACTAATAAAATGCATATAGGAAATTACAATTAAAAAATGAATCCTTAAAAAGCAATAGTAAGGAAGAGAATGAAATAGCAAAAAGAAGAATCTAAGAGAAGAGAGCACTGCCAATACATTCTTTTCCTTCCTCTAGTCCCCTGACCAGTACTTGTAAAAACCAATAGCTTTAATCTATTCAAAAACCCTACCTTAATATAAAAATATGTGAGCAATTTTGTCAGTGTAACCCATGCTTACAAATAGTGTGATGCCATGCTAAATACGACAAAGGTGGTTTTAGTCAGACTGCTTAATTATCAAGCTTACCGCTCCAGGCTTGCTCTGTCTGGCCAGGGAATATTGAAAGGTATTCTACAGTACATTGGGGCAGAGGATAGAACAAAAGAATTAAACAAAAAAAAAGTTTTAAAGGAAAAATCTAAATAAATAACTGAAATGCTCTATATTAGCAATGTATCTTCTTCAAGCAAGATACTTAAAAGCAATGTTTCATGACAGCTAGCCACAAGGTAGAGAAATATTTGTAAAAATTCTACTGAAATATGTATTTTCCATGCTATGTATGGCTTACATATATAACCCTTGCTTGAATTCTTCACACAACAAAAGCTACTACCAAGTGCTATTTAAGATTTTTTTTTGCCTCCAATTGTGAAATCATAATAAAAATTGTTTTCCAACACAAAAAAAGAAGCAATCTGTACCTTTTGATTAGGTAAAGGACTACTAAAATCTGCCATTTATTTGGCATGTATTTTAAATCCTGCTATCAAACAAACCCTAGCTTTGTAAGATTCTTGAATACCAATGCGTTAGCAACATACAACTCCAAAGGCTTCACTTTAAAGAACTCTAAAGCAGGCTGTTCAATTAAAGTTTTAACAGTTTAAAGCTATTATTCTGTTATCTAGTTAAGATAAGTATTTGGAATGATAACTTCCAATTTTGAAAGTGTCTTTTAACATGTTTGCACATTCCTGTTCCCAGCTGTACTTAAAGATACAAAAAAAAAAAAAAAAAAAAAAAAAGAATAAGAGGGGATTCTGGGTTTAAAAAGAAGCTTTACATCAGAACTTGAAAAAAATCAGGATATTAAAAAAAGTTAACCTTAACTTGACAAGATGAGGCAGTAAAAAAAAAAGAAAAACAACCCAAAAAAAAAAACCCAAACAAACAAACAAAAAAAAAAAAAAAAAAAAACCCCCAAAAAACCAAACCACAAAAATTCCAGAATCCTTCTGTGATTCAGCCATTCCATTAGAATCATGATGCAGAGGAACTGAAATACAAGTGAAGTAATTCTTGACTGTTAGACAGACTACAGAACTGGCACATAAGAAGTCTAACTAACCATGCAGTGACAAATTCTAGATAAACATGCAAGAGAAAAGGCTGCTCAGACTGGCCTTGAAATACTAAAGCAGCCAGTAGGCTTTACTGTGTCATGACAAAATTGTCAGGAGGGTAGGGGCAGGAAATCTTCAAGCTGAAACTGGAAGATAACTTTTTCCAAAATTAGCACAGTCTTCACATCTACAAAATAGCCACCCGAAATGGGAAGTAATTCCTCACTGCTAATTCACAGAGAGATATAATTGACGTACCTGTCCACTGGAGTGGATGTATTTTCAATAAAACTAATAACTTTTTCTTTCACATTCACAGATTTAGTCTTCAAAGCAACTGTCATTTTATTCACTAGCGACTTTACTCCTTTTCCATCACTTGAACCGTTAGGAGAATCACCCTGTAAAAGTAACTCCTCAGGATTAATAATATAAAAATAATCTTATTTCATCTCTAGTATGTTAAGAAAGGAAATAGACTAGAACATAGTAATCTACTTTTTGGTACTCAGTAGAACATTAGTTACAGCATTAAGTATTCTTTCAGAGTTCTGTCAAATGACAGCAATGATATTGTGTCCAAGGTAAAGATGATCCAATCAAGCAAACTTAACAAACCTTATTACTGAGCACTCTGCTATGAAAATCTAAGATGAAGGGATTCTATTAATGCTAAGTTGTATCCAAATTAAAAGCCTAATTCTACATACAACATACCAGCTGTAGAAAAGAGACCATTTTGAGCTTTCCTGTGAAACTGTACGTGTGTTCTGTAGTAACTCATTCCCAGAGCGAGGAAGACCAAGGAAAATAATTGTCCATTACACATATTCTGCTGGAGAATGACTATAGCAAGTTCTACTCTACAAGCTCTTCCTCTCAAGAGCATAAAAATGTTTAGGTCACCTCCAGCTAGACAGTGACTACAATTTGAAATTAAACACTCAACAACTAAACAACTCGTGACTCAAGTCACACATTTTACAGAACAGAATGAGGAATGTGAAGGAAATATTCAGCACACCTGGTGCTCCCATCCTACTATACCACTCGAGCTTAAAATTCACTTACATCAACAGAGGAGTTTATGCTGCTTCTTGAGCCTGAGGTACTAGCGATCCAGTGTCCATATCCATTCTCTGGTCCTTCCACATTGATATCTGCTAAGTGCTGCTGGAGTGCTGTTAAAAGGCCATTAAAAACATTCAGAACGACACTGTAATTAGTCTGTTGATGAAAATACTGTACATCCAAGACTTATCAGTAACAATTTTTGCTCCACATGATTTAATAAAACAGATAAATTCAGGTATTGCTATAATAATCCCTGGCTTTTTTTCAGTAGTACAAACGCACTAGGAAAAATCTTTAGTCTAATAAAGAAAACAGTCAAAATACAGCAGCAACTAAAATAAATCACTGCTTTGATGCTAAATATAGCTGTTATGACACTGCACATAATGACTGGTAATGCCTCTATACTCATATTGTAGCACAAATCTCTCCACTGTTGTACACCCTGTGACTGAACTGATGATTTAAGAAAACACAAACCCCATTAATAGTAATTAAGAAGTAGCATCTTCATACCAATCTGCAATTTACAGAGATTAACCATCAAGGGTGGTAAGTTAGAAGGAAGAGGGAATTTCCCCACTTCCTGTATTAGTTTTTCACCATTTACCTAGAAATGTGGGTAAGCCATAACAGTTAACCATAAATGTTGATTTACACAACCACAGTGCTGACATACACAAAACAAAAACATGACAACTGAGACCTATTTACTGTATAGTTGATATCTAGCCAAAGGCTAAGAAAAGAATCAACAGCATTAAGATAACCAAATTTTCTCAAGCCAAAGCTCATTATTAACAAGCTTACCCATAAATCCTCCTTTGGCAATGCTTACATATTCCTTATTTTTCTGCAACAGAAAAGACATTTTTGGTTGGATCAAAAATCTGTGGAATTAGTTTTGCAGGCACTGTAATGAAACATTTCATAAAAACTGTAAACTTGAATAATGTGAAAAAACAGTTAAGATTCTAAGGGGAAATATTTTGCCATTTAGTATCAATGATATGTGCAGATACACTTTATTTCAGCTGTTAAAAATCAACAGCAGTTTAGCTGTACCTGCAAGAAGTGTGCTAGCACCATGTTCATATACATATCTTCTTCTTCCCTGCCACTTCCCATGAAGCAGAGATGTTCCCCACCAGCGATGGAGCCAGATTCGATAGACTGTTTTTGTGCTTCCAATAGGGATTTTACAGACTGTGCAAATTCTGATGGGTTTTGAAGCATCTGTGGAATGAACAGACAAAAAAAATACTGTTTGACACCAGCATACTGTAACACAACTTGTGAAAAGATACAAACTTTGAAGGTGGTTATAATTTGTTGAGCACAAACAAGGCAATATCAGCCTTGTACAAGACACACACACAAAAAAAACAGCCTGGCCCAGATCTCATGTTATGTAAAGAACACTGAGAACGGTCATCTTCCTCACTCCACCTCGCCCTCCCCCGGAAAGAAATGCAGCTAACATTTGTTGGTTTATTTTTGTAGACACCAAATAACAGTGGAAAAAGTCTTCAGAGCTTTCATGGTGCCTTAAGTTGGCAATATGCTTACATATGCTTGAGCACAACACATTCAAACTTTGCAGTTTTGAAACCCTTTAAAATATCTAGATTTTCTAGGTGCCACTAAGGTCCTCCTCTTGTCTCCCCGCAAAGCTTTTTCTCATTTACTTGTCAAGATTTAGATAGAGAAAAAAAAAAAACCAATCACGTGTACAAGGAGATATCTAAGATTCTTAGTACTCTCAAAGATAAGGCTTCAGAAGGCCTATTATGCATGCAAAAAACAATGAGCTGCTCTATGAAAGAGATGAAGAAACAAAAACTTTCTAAATACAGCTGAAGTTTCAACTTGCTCTTATGGGGAAGGCACTGGCCAACATTAAGGAAATGTTGACCATTATCCGTAACTGGATAATGGGAGGAGGAATTATCATTATCTAGAATTTACACTGAATTAAATAATGAAGTACAGAGTAACTGATGGATAGGTTGTGTACTTGTAAATCAACCTGAATTTTAACTGGGATTTATTACATAGGTGCTAACTCTCCCTACTTTCTCTATCTAAGACTCCCTGTAACAGAGATGGATTCCACAGTGCTTTCCCCAGTGCTTCCCCTTAAAGTGAATTTTGTGTGCTTTGTATATACAAGAATATAAAATGCACTGAAATTCCATTAATGGCTTTTAATCTCAAAGATTATTGCCTACCATGTCTTCCTGGCATTAAACTTCTAAAACCAGAGGTAAACCTGGTGACATTCATCCAGCATGGTTCATAAAGGATCCTGACCATACCAACTGACACACAGAGCAGAATTTAATTTCAATATCTAATTTAAATACATACAAAGTAATTGCATCCAATTTAAGAGTTGTCTTCATAGACTTCCTTTTCATATATTACTAGTTTTCTAAACCATTTAATAATTTATAATGCTAATTTCTACTTTATCAAATACAATGTTCAGTTAAGGCTAGCAGAAGTACACCCACATACCACAGGGAAAGTTTTTTCCTAAATAATTTTTGATCTAGATTTAAACCCAGAACACTGTATCAAAGAATCATAGAGTCATTTAGATTGGAAAAGACTCTTAAGATCATTGACTCCAAACATTAACCCAGTACTGCCAACTCTCTACCACTAAGTCATGTCCCTAAGTGACACTTCTATACGCCTTTTAAAGACCTCCAGGGATGGCAACTCCACCACTTCCTGGGTCAGCCTGTTCCAGTGCTTTATAACCATTTTGGTGAAGAGATTTTTTTCCTCATATCCAACCTAAACCTTCCCTGGCACAACATGAGCTGGCTTCCTTTCAGGTGGTTGTAGAGAGCAATAAGGTATTCTTTCAGCCTCCATTTCTCTCCTGTATAATTATACTTGTCCAAATAATACCAAATGATACCTCATTTTAATTAGAGGTAAAGATAGTTGATGCAGGACTGAGATTCTTACCTAAGAAAGGTTAAAAAACTTTTAATGGGGTATACACATGAAAATAATTCCATGCAGCATCCACAGACTGCTTGAAGTAAAATAGTAGAGGGTTAATCTAGAATTGACGACTACATGTAAGCCCACTGAAGCATGATTTGGGGGAAAAAAAAGACAGAAAAAATACAATTGAATATTCAGTTAAGAATTCAGGATCAAATGGAAACTATGGCAAAATCTTTAGTGGAGAAATTAGTCCATAGGACATATCAGTCCCAAAATTAATGGACTTCTCTCATAACTGTACTGCAAAAATTTTAAAGCAGCAATCAATTCCTTTCTAGACATACGCTCCTTACAAGCAGGCTGTAGTAAGACTGGTTGGGGGGAAAAAAGAGAAGAAAAGAATAAAAAACCTACTTGTTAAAATTAATGACACCTTTCATTAGAAATTATGATGCTAAAAAGAGATTTCTCCTCCAACAGAAATCTTTAGTCTGTATATGGGTTTCCAGTTCTAATCAAAAACCAGGAAGACTGGAATCTTGAATTCTCATGCAATTAAGGATTAAAACTCTCAGCAAAATGATGTTTTTACAAGTCTTCTTTAGAGAATCTAACTGTTGAAACCTCATCACACTGCAGTCCACAGACTAGAGTCTAAACTAAAGATTATTTTTCAAGACAGGTATTTCTCTCTCCTATTTAATTTATGATTCAGAAATCAGTAAAGAAACAAAAAGCATACAAACCAAATCCGAGTCTAAATGAAATGCTGTTGATAAATGCCCAGCATTGTATTGCTCTGCAGGTCGGCAATCCACTACAAAGAACCTTACTCCTTCCTGAAAGAGAAGGATTTTGTCTGTTACAAAATTTTAATATTGTGTAATAATTGATGGAAATGTACATAATTCAATTATATTTTAATAGTAATTCAAATACTACAGTAAGCCCTCCAAGGGGACTAACAGCTATTGGAAAGTCTTATTTTATTTGATTAATCTGAATTTCTACAGTAACCAGACCACCAACAGTATTCCAGTAGTGATTTCCCATTTAATACATCAGTTTGTGCATCAGAAAGGGTCACTCAAGC
>JAVSBS010011962.1:103867-123704 GCA_033124195.1 Coracias cyanogaster | reverse complement strand
TCTGCCTCTGGAACATGAAGCCAACAGAAACAACAAAACATTCTGCTGGGTTGTGACTCATCCACAGGTCAACTCCAGCTTGGGGCCCTCAACTCAGGCCCCAGCACTTCAGTTTTGTTGTTATATGTCACACAATTTTCTTAAATACTTTTTTTTTGCAGGCTTAAAGCATGAAAGTTTAAAAATCAGGACACAAAAAGGAGCTAATTTTCTTCACTTTAAAGAACTAGGACTGATTTTTTTTCTGTCAGCTTCCAAGAAAGATAATGACAAATAGTGGGTCTCTGTTGCAGAGGTTTTAATGTAGTTACTAGCAGCTACTTATGCCTTTCCCTTTTTAAAAATCAGGTACAACATTGCCCATTTCCACATCCTATCCCTCAGAGGTGGTAAAAGAGGAGAAAAAACTGTGATGAACCTTGCTTTTTCTTTGTGAAAAGTTAGTTTTGTGGCACAATCAAGGATCTGCTAGGAGGAATGAGAGAAGAGAACCTCTTCTTGATAGGACCAAGATTTACCTGAACTTATCTGTAGCAAAAAAACCCCAACAACCCTTAAAATGATGAGGCTTCACCTTCCCTCCCTTTCCTTCTATTTTGTACGCACTTAGATATCTGGTTTTAATTCTTGATTCTAATTTTGGCTGAGCTGTGATGTGTGTGACCTTGCACCATTTGCTTAATTACTCTGAGCCTCAGTACACTTGGCAGAACAACTGGACAAGAACAGAAGAGCACTGGGTAAAACAGATGGGAAAGGAAAATAAATTTTACACACAGCACCATGCTTTGAGGTGAATAATTTGAGGGGTTGGAGTGGAGCAAGCAATAGACAGGATGCAGACTACAAAGAAATCACCTAGCCTACTCAGGTAGTTAACCTACTCAAAGGAACAATCCCACAGTTATTTATCTGAATATATAATCTCTCTGTCCATTTCTCTGTGTGTGTGGTTGTGAATGTACTTACGACTGAGAGAGGACACCAAAGTTCAGACAGTTCAAAGGATCATTTAAGGCCTTGTGAATGCACTTGTGAGTTACTCTCATGCCATCACAATCAACAGGGAAACATGTAGACAAATGTTTACTTTGCATGGAAATTTCTGTAATCGTGTGTATATGAATAAATAGCTTGAGAGCACAAGTAAAATAGAGTGCATTTCTGCATTGCAGAAAATGGTAATGGAGAGTTACTTGGAATTAAATGAAAGGATTTGTTTGATTTTTAAACTGAATATTGAGTTAAGTAGACTCAGTGCAAGAGCCTGCATTTGGAGATGAACGTTGGGTAGCTTACTACTAAAGGTAAAGTTTTGGCTAAATGATGCGCATTGCTTAAAAGATTATTCCTAAGACTCTGTAAATGAGTGGAACTTTTCTTGATTTTTTCCTTGTAAGCAAAATTACCCGATAGTATCTTCTTGGGCCTGTGTTTCATATTTTAACTTAAGAAAAAAAAAAAGATGTAGCAATGAGTTCATGATCTGTGACCAAAGCATACTATTACTCTTTTGCATTATATAAATACCATTAAAATGAATTTGAACCATAAATATAGACAAGCAGTACCACTTGACCTTTCATGACAAACATGCTTACTGAAAACTACAACATTGTTTTAGCAAGCCTACGTAAGCTGCCAAACATTGATGAGGCACTGCAGAATTCAGATGCTGTTGTTAGTCAAGATTTTGGGGGTAATTGCACTTCTGTGGATGTTGATAATAGCTCATCTGTATATTCTTCTCAAGGGAGAAATTTGTTCAGCCATGAACATCAAACTGTAATGAAGATCTTTCTAGGAAATTAATCAAGCCAAATGATTTTGCCAGCCAAACAGAAGTGCTAATTTGTCAGAGGATATAAGAAATCGCTTGTTTCTGTGTTTTAAAAATTACATTCCCAAACTGGTAGATATTGACTTGTTTTAGGGAACTTGGATTTACTAAGAACCTTAAATATCAAATTACCCTTTCCTTCATATTGCTAGGCATACTTGTCTCTTAGGTTCTGCCAGCTCTGATTTCAATAAGTGGCCTGATAATTATTTCAGTGGTGACCTGGAGGTGAAAAGCAAAACAATGAACAATGTGCTCATTTGTGTATTTTAAAGTGTGACAATTATGTATATCATTTTAGCTTTTCCTGGATCTTGGACAGAAAAAAAAAAGAAGTAGCCTAAAACTCAAAAAGTCTGATATAATCTTGTCCCTTACTAGAGGTTTCAAAATTTGAAATGGTACAGATGGTAAATGAGACTATGGTTTAGAAGTTGTCTGATAAACAGATTATTTTCGTAGCTGAATTGATTGCTTCACCATGTCGTAAATTTTGTGTATTCTTGGAAAGCAATATGGAGAGAATTCACCTTCTGCTTGCATTGAAATAAAAAACACGTTGTATTTGGAGGTGTTATAACATTATTGAGGATTTTTTTTCAAATTTCACTATACGGTCTATTTTATTTTTATTAGGTAATTTATCAGCTGGAATAGCTCTGGCAGTAAAGGAGGCCGTATCATATGGGCAGGTGCTTTAACAGATTGCCAGATTGCTATCGATCAGCAGATACATGGAATCACTCTTCCCATTTGGAATAAACTATTCATACAAAGCTGCTGCCCTCCCAAGGATGTCAGTCATCTGTGTGGCTGTGGAGTGCTTTATTCAGCTTTATTCAGTATACCAAGAGAAATCTCTGTTCAACAACATGGCATTGCTTGATTTATTTATTTTATTAAACTTAATGAAACACAATCAAACTAGATGTCAACCCTATCTTCTATTTCTTTGATGCAAGTGGTGCCAGGACCACGATTCTTTCAATCTTAGAAGTGTGAAAATACCATATTTGCCTAGCACTGATGTACCTGCCAGTGGGACTGCTCTGTGAAGCTGGTTGGCAGTCAGCCAAATGCTGATTCCACACCTTTTAGGACATTAAAGACGATATCTTTTAAAAGCAAACCTTTCACCCAACCTTGAATGTTACGTGGAGGAAGGTAGAGACATATTTAAAAGCAATTTTAAAGTATGCTAACCATTAACAGTTTCCAGCTGAGAAGTCTGTTTTCTGCTACTTACACTTGTTTTTGGTGTAGCTAGTATCCCAGGGGTATCCCTGAAATCCCCAAAAGAGGTTCAGAAGGGATTCTCCAGTGAAGGAAAGGTGCTGTTATGGGGTATCCATCTCCTCCTTTCACCTCTGAAGCCATCTTTTGACCCAAAGCCTTGAGGCTAGTCACTTTAACAGGTCATTGTCAGGCAAATGAATATATGTATCATAATAATTTTATTATAGTAAGGAATTTATAGGATATTGACTTCAATTTTTGTAAGACTACTATAATTTTAACATTTAAAAAATCTTAATTTAGTAGGATTTTGCAAATACTGTGAAGCCTGACAGCAGAGTAGAAAGTCAGTTAAAAGAGCAAAACAAGAGTATCCATTTAAATATACGAAGGAAGATCATTGAATAGTTTAGTTTGGAAAGGACCTTTAAAGGTCATCTGGTGAGCAGGGACATCTTCAACCAGATCGGGTTGCACAGTGCCCTATCCAGCCTGACCTTGAATGTTTCCAGAGATGAGGCTTCTGCCACCTCTCTGGACACCCTGTGCCAGTTTTTCACCACTTCAGTATAAATAATTTCTTATAGAATCATAGAATCATGGAATGGTTTGGGTTGGAAGGGACCTTCCAAGGTCATCTAGTCCAACCCCCCTGCAGGGATCAGGGACATCCTTAACTGGATCAGGTTGCTCAGAGCCCCATCCAACATGACCTTGAATGTGTCCAGGGATAGGGCATCTACAGCCTCCCTGGGCAGCCTGTTCCAGTGCCTTACCATGCTCATTGTAAAAAATGTCTTCCTTCTATGTAGTCTAAATCTACCCTTTTTTAGTTTAAAACCATCATCCCATGTCCTGTTGCAACAGGCCTTGCTAAAAAAGTTTCTCCCCATCATTCTGACAGGCCCCTTTCAAGTACTGGAAGGCCATAATAATGTCTCCCTGGAGCCTGCTCTTCTCCTGTATGAACAATTCTCCCAGCATTTCTTCACAGGAGAGTTGTTTCAGCCCTCTGATCATTTTTGTGGCCCTTGTCTGGACTCACTCTAACAGATTCATGTCCTTGTGCTGAGGACTCCAGAGCTGGACACAGTACTCCAGGTAAGGTCTCACCAGAGCAGAGTAGAGGGGCAGAATCACCTCCCTCGATCTGCTGGCCATGCACTTCTTTCATGTAGCCCAGGATATAATTTGCATTTTGGGCTATGTTTCTGTAGCTACAATGGATTATATCGGCTTAAAGTGTTTATGAAACTAAAGCTGAGAATTTGTGGACTCTCTCCAGCCATATTCCCCATTTATTTTTAATATAAGTCCCACCCATTCTCATTTCTGGATCTGTAATACCAGTTCTTAGTCCTGTCTTCTGGTTTAAGGTTAGTCTCTGGTTTTCAGTCAGAGGCTCAGTCCTCTTGTTTGTGAGTGATCTATGTGACATTGTTCCAGCCAAACGTGTCTTTTTCTTGTCTTGGATCCTGTCTTGTATGGAGTCTCTGACTTCCTGATCTTTAACTGTGGTGTGGTCTTACTTCATGTCTTGGACCATGTGCACACAAAATATTTCCTGATCTGACTGTGCTCTTGTCTGCCCCCTTCAACTAGTGCTTTCTCTGACTTTCCCAATTCAGGACTTCAATGTCTGGTCACCTGCTACCAGAAGGTGCTTCCTTCTATCTAGTCTAAATCTCCCCATCACCCCTTGTTCTGTCACAACTGACCCTGCTAAAAAGATTGGCCTTATCTTTCTTATAGTCCCCCTTTTAAGTATTGGAAGGCTGCAATAAGGTGTCCCTGGAGCCTGCTTTTTTCCAGGCTCAACAACCCCAGCTCTCTCAGCGTTTCTTCACAGGAGAGCTGCTCCAGCCCTCTAATCATTTTTGCGGTTCTCCTGTGGACCTGCTCCAACAGGTCCTTGTCTTTCCTGTGCTGAGGGCTCCAGGATAGATATATTTACTAGCATTGTCAGATTTTGATGATATACACTCGGTAGATTGCCATTTATTATGCTTCCTTGTGAGAATGTGACGATACCTTCCCTGTTTGACTTACTCACTTTGTGGCTTTCAAATGAGCAGTGTCAGGCATACTTGCTTCTTTACATTAGCTGAGTCTTGAGTTTTCAGAAGGATTAATATATACTTCTTCAGGTTTCACGCCTTTGTGCTGTCCCGAGACTCATAAAGCAAGAGGGATTGATAGGTTCAGCATTTTGCTCATGTAACATGGGGAAATCATTTAGAAGAGTGATTTATGGTGTTGCAGTGAAGCAGTTCATAAAGGATAATGTCTTTCTACTTAGAATTCACATGCTATTACATAGGAAAGGCTTTGGCATTTGAAGGAAAAGTCAGATGTGTTATCATCAATTTATAACAGGCTATTTGAATGTGAGATAGAGGGAAACACCCCATCAAACATTTTATTTCTGGGAATGTTAGCTTCCTTGATAGTTAAACTTAATTACTCATGGAAGATGCCATTTAGCCATAGATTTGTGATTGTGGTGAAGAATGCATGGAAGAGAAAATGAGAGAGACGGTAATCTATACAGCATTTCTGTATGTGTAGAAGAGGTGTTTTATTCAAGGACAAGACTTTAATTCTCCTGTCTTTGACATATTAAAATGATAAAAAATGGGAAGGTTGAGACAGGCTTACCTAGTTTATTCCCACTTCAATATTCAGCAAGAATAATAAGATTAGAATATATTTTCTTGTTATCAGCTGACCTGATACTTTTCGATACACATTAGAATGAAAGCTATTATAGCGGTCCCCAGATATTTGAGTCTATTCCCATTCCCCTTTGATCTTCCATATTTTTTATAACTAATTCTGATTTAAATCTCAACTCAGTGCATTGGTCTCTGTTTAAAACCAGTCGAACCAGATCCTAACCCTCAGCTTGACTGTTTGTTGATTTTGGGAGCTACTCTGCCTGTGGCTACCGCTCCTGCCCTGGTGATCATGGGAAGCAAGTACCTGCTGACACACCAATAACACAATCAGTGGTTTCTGGGGGAAAAAAAATTTTTTTTTGAAAGTTCATAAACATAGTGTAAAAAAGACATTTGAGGTACTGCACTGGCACGGGCTGTGGAAGAAAGAGGAGTATCATCAGGCAGGAAGTCAGCTGAAGTGACAGCTGAGAGGGATTTGCTAATTTTTAATGAACTATGCAAGTTCTTTCTTCATACACTGTGCACAGAAGTAATGCACTTAGGGGACACACCCAAAGCTTTGTGAAGGGTAATTGGGACCAATTCTGGCAATAAGTCCCTGACAAGACAATGCCTTGCTTGCTAAGTTAAGTACAGAATAAAACTTCCTTTATATCAAAGAGATTAACCCTGTCTCCTTTATCCTTCTTCTCTTAATTATTAACTTCTCTAGATTCTGACAGAACAAAGTATGGGACTGATATTTGGACTATTTGTTGACATCATATGGAAAAGTTTTGGCAAAGATACAATGTAAACTTCTGTTTATTCTTAAATTGTCCTTATAAATTTTAGGGGGAAAATATGATGTGTGTTCCTAATGTGACTGTATGCCAATACTACAAATCTGGGAGAAGCAAACAGAAAGAAGGTAAATTGACCCTATTCTTTATAAGAAGAGAATATTATTATAGCCTAATGAAGTATACAGAAATAAGAAATCTTAATGGCAATAAGATTTATGGCACTAAGATGAAGAAGATTACGAAGTGGATTATAATTTAGACAAGTATAGAGACTGTCTATAGTAGACCAAGCTAGATTCATGACAAAACCTGTATTACAGTACTTACTAGCCAGTGGCTGGGGTATTTACTGGTGACTGGTGGTGAAACTCAAGTGAATTTTATGTACTTATTTACCTATCTAGGCAAATAAGGCCTGTTTTGTAGGTGAATGCCTGAGTTTTAATTTTCCAGTCGTGGCTTGGATGATGCAGCCATAAAAATAACCAGCTTTGTGGTACATCTCAGTTAAAGAACCAACAAATGAAAACATAGTTTTGTGACAACTTGGGGGGTTCTCAAGTGCTCACTCCCATGTCAGTCAAATACATTTTAAATCTAATGAAAGCCTTTAAAACCACATGCAAGATTTTTTTCTCTCTTGATATCTAGGATACTGATTTGATCTGTCACTATTTTGTAAAGAGATTTTGCATTTTTAATAATTTTTAATCAGTGGCATGTAAATCCCTGTCTCTCATATATTAGCCTGCCACCCAATGACAAGAGAAATTGGTATCTCTGGAGTCCAAACTATTACTGAAATGAAAATAATATATTTACAAGTTGTAAAGTCCTTTTATTACAATGGGGCGTCTCTGGGTTTAACAATTAAGTTTTGCTGAAACAATATAATTTTGTCAGTGTTACATTTCAGAAAAGACTGGTTTTGCTGTGATTCTTAATGTTTGTTGAATACTAAGTGTTCCCAAGAGCGACTATGTCCCATGCAAAGAAAATGCTTAAGAACATTAGGTACTTACCCTACAAAGTAATAACAGCTGATTTGAGAACTGCAGGAGTTGCACAGGCAGCCTTTGGGACAGTTTTTTAAGGTGTGGTATGAAGGTAGGACAACAGCTGTTTGACTTAGAATCATAGAGTCACTTTGATTGGAAGAGACCTTTAAGATCATCCAGTCCAGCCATTAACCCAACACTGCCAGGTCACCCACCACTAAACCATGTCCCTCAGCATCACATCTACACAGCTTTTAAATCCCTCCGGGGATGGTGACTCTACCACTTCCCTCGGCAGCCTGTTCCAGTGCTTTAGAACCCTTTCTGTGAAAAAAAATATCCTAATAACTAATCTAAACTTCCCCTGGTGCAACCTGAGGCCATTTCCTCTTGTTCTGTTGCTTGCCACATGGGAGAACAGACTGACTCGACTTGATGAGGTTCAAATCAGGAAAGCGGCACAGAAGGTTTTGGTAACTCTTATATTAGTTGAGCAGAATTGATTCTCACTCCTTCTTTGGAAGGAATGCCATTTTTTACTGTATGGATCACTTCTCCCAGAATTTTTCATAAATGGGCCTTTAGCAAACCCACTGGGTTGCTCTCTGTCTGAAGTCCTTAATGAAAACATCAAATTAAATAGGACCTTAATAATGACCTTGTTGGTATTCTGCTGTGACTGTGTGCATAAAACCTTCAAATCTAGACTGCTCCATAATTATTCATTATAATTCATAACTGCATCCATCAAAGACTGTGATTAGTGTTTCTTGGGGTTTTTATATAGATCTTACTCACAGGGAATATGGAAGGCTAAGAGAACGGCAAAACTAGCAGGAAAGTAGTTGGCTGTGAGTTATTTTAATTTTGTTTGCTGCTACTATTTTTTTCTAAGCAAAGGCAGCAAATTCTGAGAAAGAAGAGTGCTCTAGCTCTAACTCTTTCAAGCCTTGCTTTCATAGCTACAGTTTTGGGGAGATAGGTCTCCTCTTTCTTCCCTTTCCCTCTGTTTACCTGTTCCCTCAACCGGAGTGGTAAGTGCTGTCATATGCATGTCTCCTGTTACTGGTGACATGAGAAGAACAGACGATGTTTTTAGGTGGCAGAAGTCCTGCAGTTGTACCAAACCACGAGTTGTCTTTGTATTGGTACTTGCTGGGGTATTCAGTACTCTGCAAAGTGACTTACTGCTTTCAGTTACTTTTAGAGTTGCCTCCACACCCGTGGTAGCTGGATCTTGCGACCACTCAGGCCTTCTCTGTGCTGCTAGGGAAACATGGCACTGGAGCTGTGAATTTCTTTAAACATTCCTTAAAAATTATCTAAATGTGCAAGAATTTGCAGCATTGAGATCAAATTTATAAATCGCTTTGGGATGAAAATGTTGATGCTTGCCTAGGATCGCTGAGATGTAAGGGTCAGAGGAGATGAAGGCTCTGGGAGATGAAGGCTGCTCTTGTGCCTCTGAGCTTGAAAACTAAATCTCCTTTGAGAATCAATTGTAATTAACTCTCAGTTTTCTGGGTAATGGAGGATTTTGGTGCCCAAGAGAAAAGCATAGATAATACAAACCTATGTAAATGAAGTTTAGCAAATATGGGGTCTGTGTAAAGCCCATGCAGCCCACTGCCATGTACATAAAATTTTACTACTTTTAGCCCTGAGCTGATTTCTGTTTACCATAGCATGAATCACTGAGAATGACTACTTCCATAGATATAATCATGGGCAGATTTTCACTGTAGCAGGGTGGATCTAAGAGATATTATATGATTTTCCAAACATGTGACATGATGACATTACTGGATGCCAAAAAAAAAAACCAACTTGTCCTGGAAGACTGTCCTGAGTCCTCAAATTCCATATGGACAGAAGAAGAGGACACATATGAGGAAATCCAACTATGTAGTAGTAGCCTGATACCGTTTGAATGAAAGAGAGAATCAGTGAAGTTTCATTGTATCCATGCCCATATAATTGAAAATAGGATCTTGTCCAGGAGCTTAAGGAGAGTTGAATGACTTGAAAGCTCCAGCATCATGCTTTAGGATGCTCTTACAGTCTTAAAGTTATGAGCAAAACTGCTGCACATGAAAATTAACAACTAAGTTCTCAGCAAAATTAAAATGAAACCTGCTAATCTTTCATCCACAAGAACTGATATTGAACAATGTGGTAATTTCAGATGCCTTGTAAGGAAAAAAATCACTTTCAAGTGCCTTCTTTTAGATCCTGTTGTGTTATGGATTATTGATCTTAAGTCTTGGATTACAAAATTAATCACTTATTAATTACTTCGGTGAAGCATGTTACACACAGTTCCTGCTAAAATCATATAGCCTTAAGACAAGGGATACTTCTGCAGCTGGTGATAAGCTCTAGAGATAATACTTTTCAGTCAATAGTAAGTTTGGTAATAGTAAGTTTGTTGGCAGGAAAACCTGGAATTTATTTTTGTAATTTAAAATATATCTAAGATACCAACACAGCTAACCTTTTCATTTAAACTTAGTTGAAGGTTATTTTACTAAAAATGTTATTATATCTCTGGTATTTTCTTCCCCTGCAATTATTGTTTTAAAACCTTACTTATATGAGGAAATATACAGCTCACAATGTGATAAGCCTAACAGAGGAATTTCACAGTAGTGCACCTAATGGATATTGTCATGCTAGTACTATTATATTTATATGGTGAGGAAAAATCCAACCTACTTCTATTAACTTAAATGTTATGCTTATTACTAAGTCTTTTTAAGGATTAGTGTCTCTGAAAAATTAGCTGTTTTATTTTTCAGCCTTTGTCTTAACATGCTCTTTGCTGATATATATTTGCGTAAAGGAAATAACTCAGCACAGACACAAAAGCCAGATGGTACAAGAATTCTAGCTGTATTTTCAGGAAGTCTGATTCTGGGATGTAGTTTTATCTGAACAACACTGTGGTATAGAGGAAGAAATTCAGAATATAAAAATATATTGTGTCACTCTTCTCCAGATTTTTCACATCTCATTTTGAAACTTAGTTTGGTACTATTTTGAAAATAGACTGATACACTCGTTCAATTAAATGCTTAGGGAAGTATTCTTTTTACAAACACCCTGAAATAATGGGGATGAATAGGCACTTTGGACTGATGTGAAGTGAAATGCAGTCACCAATAATATTTATTATTGATGATTACTCTCATTGTACAAGTAATTGATATTTTCAGAAAGCTTAAGATGTTAGGTCATCAAGAGCACAACTCAGAAATGGTGGTAACTTCCTTTAGCACCTCTTCTTCCAATTTCTTTGGATGACTCCTCTGGAATTGTTCTTGTGAGTTTTGTTTTGAAGGCTACTAACATAGAGGAATTATAACTGATGTAGCTGTATCTCTCATATTTATTATATGTTATCATGGGTCTTTTATAAGGACTTCATTGCTGTGTGCCATTTACATGGAGTCCCTTGGCTATAATGATCTTCATCTTATTTGCTGTATCTACTAATTTAGTGTTGTAGAGCTTACAAAGCTGTTGTTATAGATAACTTATCTCTCTTTTAGTATGCATATATATCGAAAATGTATTCCATGGTTCTTCCACACATTATTTTACATACTTAATATTTAGAGCACAGCCTATCTCATTTCAGCTATTGCTTCTTTATTTTTTGAATATAAAGGAAAGTTTTAGAATCTCCTAGGATTCATGGTCTTATTTATGTATGTGGTTCACTACTGCACCCCTTCTCAGTCATGCTTTTATTTATAATGCAATAAAATGAGTCATTGCCACTGAAAATGCAGTGATAGAGTAGTAACGCATCACTAATTCTGCCATTTGCGTGCCATTAAACTACGTGTAACTAAGCAGTGCAGAGAGCTAGGGGTGGAGTAGAATCTGGCACATGTTCAGGAAAATGCATTTCCTTTTTTTCAAGTGAAACATTGGGTAGCTTCACTCGTACTTTTGGTGAGAGGATCCACCCAGTTGATGGGAGCACTGTAAGCCCTGCGCCAAAAGGGGAAGAGCTGGGGTGTGGAGGAAGTTGGTTTGGAGATTTGTCAATGCCTGGATCTAAATACCCTATGAAAGAAGTGACACAGTACTTGACTAAGAAACAATGGTAATACTTTGCATTTTTCTGCCAAATATCTCAAACCCCTTACAAATAGCATTAGAATTTTAAGTGTTCATTAATAACAATAAACAGTACTTAAAAAAATGTGGAACATGCAGTGAAAGAAGTAATCCTATTTTCTGTTATTAATTCACTTTCTGAAATTCTTAGTAGAGCCATGATAGCATTTTTAGATAGGCTTTTACAGAATATATGGCTCCAGAGAGGCTTGGTTAATGTTACATAAGAAATCTGCTGTAAAACTGGGAACAGAACCCAGATTTCCTGTTTTGTGGGTCTGTTTTAACAAAAAAACCCTCTCTCCATACATAAATGATTTAGTCCTACAGTCCATCCGTGTTTCCTTATTTTTGAGACAGAGAAAATGTGTTACAATGCACAAGCACACCTCTGAAGTAAAGTCCAACGCTTTACCATAAATAAGGAACAATTACACCTACGCATCATTTAGCTCCTCTTTAGGTGGCCCCTGTCCTGGGTCTTGTAAGCCCATTTTGTATAGAACATGGTGGTTTTCACTGTTTATACCCATAGGATGTGGGTATTCATGGCACCGTATCCCAGTTACTGATGTATCCCTTTTCCTTTGGTCACTGTTGCTGCACCAGGTGCTCACCCAGAATCCCGCTGAAATGACAGTGCTGCTCGCACGCTCTTTTGGTCTGAGGTGACCACCCTTTCTACTACCAGGGCTGCGTTGTACAATATATCTCAGAAGCGGGTCTCAGCTGGGAGACGATAATGGCTTGCAGAAAGCTTCACTGCTTCAACTGTGGCTAGTTTTCTTGAATTAATAGTGTGGCATCACAAGAATGACTAGTGTGGGTCTCGTCATTCTTGGCTGATTCATTCCCTCCCACAGCTGGGGACTTGGCCTGTCCAGCAGCTCCTGCCCTGGGCCAGCCTGCTGCTGTCAGCGTTACAAACCATCAATGCGATCATACGCTCTCACAAGTCACAGTGGCAGTGAAAGAGCCATAATGGTCCGTTTTTTCATTTAGGCATGTCATACTGGTCTCAGAGGGATCATCGGAACAAAATCCATCTGGCAGCTGCTTACTAGCCATGTCCTTTGGGGGTCACTTCTAAGGCTGATTCTGTGTTATATGGTCTTAATGAACTGAATGATGAGACAGAGATGGGACTTTTGCTGTGCTCTCAGTAGAGGATAGTGGGTAGGGCTGCTGTTCAGAAGGATCTTGGTAGGCTGGAGTAATGGGCTTGCAGGTACTGCATGAAGCCAAACACAGTCAGGTGCAGAGTTCTGCATGTGGGATGGAATAACCCCTTGCACAAATACTGTTTGGGGCTGACTAACCGGTCCCTTCCAACCCCTACCACTCTGTGATTCTGTGAATAGGGCTTCGGAGGAAAGGCCCTGGGGCTTTTGGTGAACAACAAGTTGACCATCAGCCACCAGTGTATCCTTCACTGAAGAAGGGCAGCTGCATCCTGGGCTGTATTAGCACAACTGGAACCAGCAAATGAAATGATGTGGCCTGTTGGGTGCTTGTGAAGTCAATTCTGTAGTACTGCATCCCATTTTGGACTCACCAGTGAGATGCTCAAGGGTCTTGAGCACAAGATGTATAAGAAAAAGCTGAGAGGACTAGGCTTGAAAAAATCCAGCTCTGAGCTTTGAGAAGAAAATGCTGAGAGAGTTCTTATTGCTGTCCAGAGCTACCTAGTGGGAAACTGCAGAGATGATGGAGTGGGACTTCTCTTGGAGATGCATGGTTATGAGAGGCCCAAGTGCGTACATGGAAAATTTCTTCTAGCTGTAAGGATTTTATTTACTTATTTTTAATCACGAGGATGGTCAAATACTAGAACAAGTTGCCCAAAGCCTCTGCAGAATCTCCATTTTTTTCAGGGAATGAAAACTCAGCTGGACAACAACCTGCTTTAAGTGGACCTATTTTGAACAGGGAGTTGAACTAGATGACTTTCAGAGATCCCTTCCAACCTGACTGGTTCTGTGACTCCTCTCTGTGTAATCTGATCTCACAAACACTACTGTACTCTGACAAGCTTTGCAACAGGATGTTAGAAGCTGCTTCTCCTGAAAGTTAGTGGTTTGGGCCTTAAAAATAAGTGTTACAGGGTAACTGAGCAATTATGACCATAGAGTACAGCTATATTATCTTTAAGGATGTCATCCCCTCTGCAGTCTATTTAAAATAAAAATTATATTGGAGAGCTAACTGATGGCAGATGACAGCAATCCCATTTGCTTTCCTCCCTCTGATGTAATTTAGACTGTAGCAGTCTTCATTGCAGGAGCTCCTATTTTTACAGTTATGACAGCTTTCCTGCAAGGTGTCTCATGCTGGTTTGATTCTGTCCTGTTGAACTGATAAAATGACCTCCGTGACCCAAAGAACATCATTCTTCTGTTCACATTAGTGGATTTTCTTCCTGTCTCCACCCATTCATGCTTTTTGCTCCTGTCTTTTATAAATGCCTGGCTCTATGGTACTTAATCCAGGATGCTGCAGCTTCCCAGCTTCATTTATCATTTGCATTCAACGTGCATAAGGCAGAAAACACTTCAACTCTCATAGTTTAACACTTGTACCTGTCACTTCCTGATATTCTGATTATGAATCACATACATTGAAAATAAATCATTACGCATTTAGGTTTCTTCATTGTTTCAAAAATGTTTGATCTGTGTTATCACAGCAGACACAGCTCTGCATTTACAAGGCAGGAAGCAAGAAACATTAAACAAATGAGAGGGACAAAAGTAGCAGCTCCAGTGAGGTAGCATTGCACTTTGCAGCAGGAACTACAAGGTGGACCCAAGGGCTCAGTATATTCATCAGATAGCTGATAGGTTTATGTCCCGAAGAGCACAAATTTTTATCGATAGCCCAGCTCCCCAGGGCATGAGAGATGTATCTGTAATAACTAGTGCTGTATGTTCACAGGTATCTGGATTCAAATGGAAAACCCATCTGTGAAAACACGTTCCAATGGTGCTCGCACAAGAGAGACTGAAAGAAACCAGTGGGGAAGTCAAGTCTTGTGAATGTTTCACAGTCTAGTTCTGACTCCCCCATACTTGGCAAAAGTAAAATCTCTTATTGAGCTAAATATTGTCACAGTGAAATAAAACAAGGCTGAGGTTTAGTTAGGTGTCCTTGGACTATTGTTGTGGGCTTGTCTAGGCTGAGAGAATGATGTTTTACACTGTTAATAAATGTTAACCAATACCATGTAGTGGAAGATTGTGCATTGATGTGTAAAAACATGCTAGCCTGGGGGCAGATAACCCTAGGACTGTCTAGAAGAGAACAGCAGTAAAGCAAGAGTCATATTTAATATGGTGACACGCTTCTGAAGTACAACCTATATCTACACCCAGTGAGGGCAGAAAATGAAAGTAGAAAAGACAAAAATCTGTTTGGTGTGGAAATGCAGCTCTGCCCTAAACTGCGTATAGGATTAGGAGAAGGGTGTGTCCATCCTTTGTTCTATTATGCAAACCAGACAATACATTCAGTAATTCAATCTAATCAGACTTTCACAATCAGGTGCTGGCATAAAACTATAGCAAATATTTCCTGAATCCTTAGCCAGCCACATTTATAGCAATTGGGGGAAAAAAAAAAAAAAAGATGTAGTAACACCTTCGTTGCCTACATTCCTCACATAAGAAGCAGCAGTCCTATGGACTCTCTTTAGGCACTTGAGTCTGAAATGCCAATGTGAATTCCCATGGGAGAAAGAAAATTGCTGTTTATATTTTCACTTTTCTGTCAAGGTTACTCCACAGCCTCCCAGAGCAGCTCTGCTCATGCATTAACCAGAGTGCAACCTGGTGAGGTCCACCCCAGGTCACCATCAGTGCCCTTTGAATGTTTCTTCTTAAGGTTCGTTGACAACAGATCTTCCTCCGGGAGCCATAAGGATATTTATTAAGCATTTACAGGTATGTTCCCTGTCTGATTGTCAAATCAGTCCTCTAAATTATAAATAAATTAAAGATTTTAGCAAGTGTATTTAAAAATTATCTGAGGATTCCTGCAAATTTTCTACAACTGCTAAATATACCAGGCAATAACACAACACCACAGCTTTGCAAAACAGTCTGTTAAAATGCCATGGTACGGGCTGAATCAAACGAATTAATTAATGAACACAAACACTCACATTGTAGAAAGTTCTAATAAACAATGTTAAAAAAATCTCAACATATAAATACAAACTGCAAAATGGAGCAGCATTAATTGATTCACTTTTTGAGTGATTAAAGATGATATTCAGGAACACAAAGAAAAATTTTGTTTTAGTGAATGACAGACTTTACTGTATCTGTGCAAGAAATGCTCAGAATAGCAAAATTGTCCCTGTGCCAGAGCATTTAAATAGTAGAATTTAAGATTTTTCATGCCGGTGACATGAAAAAAATCCATTTCCAAAATCAAATTCTGGATGCAGCTATGTATGCATGCAACCTTAAAATGAATTCAGCTTCCTACGAAGGTTTTTATTACCCCAAACCACTCAGAGATGTAAATTTACTACACTTCCCCACTACTGCTTCTCTTTTCCTGAGAGATTCCCAGTCCCAGGAACACTTCTTTGATGATGGGAGCCAGTTAAAGGAGAGAAACAATATTCATGACCCTTTGCAATTAAAAAGATCTCAAGTTTCGGATGTTAAATATAAAATTCTTGCAGCAAAGTGTGTGTGGGTGTGCAGCCTAGAGATTAAACGAAATAATTCTTGCCAGCTTCTGTTGAGTAAATTAAAGTAATAAATACATTTAATTAAATGAATATGTTCAAGAATATTAACTGCTTACAGAAACTGTATTAACAAAAGGAAGTCAAATTCATTATTAGAAATAATTCTGTATTTTCTTGTCACTGTCTGTGAAAAGCTAGCAAAAAAAAAGGACCAAGAAAAAAATTGGAATGATATTTCTGGTCCTTGGCTGCTGGGGAAAACTCTGCATTAACTTCAAAAGCATTTAATCAGAAAGCACTTTATGCCTTTTTTATTCTCAGTTGCATTTTTTCTTCATTTTCACTTTCAAAAGGCTTCTGTGTGGATGAGCATCTGGTCTGTTTTCACCAGTTTAGCCATGGTACTAAAACTCTGGCAGACTGCAGCTTAGATACAGCCTGAACTGGTGGCTGAAGACATTTCACACTTGAGAACACTTTTTATATAACTGTCCCTTGCTGCCTCTGGCAAGACAGAGCCACAAGGAATAAAACTATTCACCTACTGCAAGTCGTTTTTATTCACTTAAAACTCCAGATGTGATGGGTTAATAAGATACCTGAATTTGGGGTACATTTAGCAAGTTGGAGAAGGATGAAAGTTGAACTGGAATAGGTGTAATTTAGGTGTAGTATCCTGAAGCTGTCAGGCAGTCTTTGATTCAAAAATCAAAGAGCTCTTCCTACAAGGCCATCATGTATGAACAGTAGTTCAACTGAAAGAGGCTACCTTCTAGGTAAGATGTAGTGATTCTGTTTTGAAATTCCATGTGTTTTCAAGGTCTGGCAACTGCAAATTTTCCCACTGTTTCCTTTTCCTTCGTTTCTGTTAGGATTGTTAGGTCTCAGACATGTGACCTTCCTATCTTTAATTCTTTTCTTGCCCTTTATTTTTTCAGCTATCTCCCTAAAGCATCCTTCAATTTTTTAATTTCAAGCAAAAATTTCTCATCATATATCTTAATTGTCTTGTTCTGGCAGATAGTCAAGGATTGTGCTCCCTACTCATTAAGACTAACTACAAAACCTGGTCCTAATCAGAAGGATCTAGAAGTCCTTTTGACACTGGAGCTACACAGACAGCTTGACTCCTTGTTTACATGAGAAGGAATTCAATTGCAGAATCTGGAGGGGTCTGTGTATGAACCTAATTGTGGCCACCTATACCACATTGTTCACACCTGAGGTCCCAGTCAAGATTCTGTCTTGGGCTGATTTTTGTTGTGGTTTTCTTTTTTTTAATTTTTTTTGGGTTTTTTTTTTGTTTTGTTTGTTAGTTTAATTTTCAATAGATATTTCTCTTTCAAATTTACTGATTCGCATTCTCCCTCTGAGGTAATTGTGGATAATTCAGGTGGGCTGGAACAGGATGATGCTGTGGTTTGGAAGTGTTTTCAGTGACCTGGCTGCATCTCTGATAGAGTTTATTGGTGGAGATCAAGCAGCTCATTTCTGGTCACATCTTGGTTTACAAAGAAGAAGGGAATTAATAAGTCTTTCTCCTGAAAATTGCATTCACCCTGTTTTGGAGACAGGGGGTTCTAACAAACAGGCTGAAGGCAGTATGATTTTTTTGTTTAGCATGGCCTGAACAGCATTACTATCCATGTAAGGAGAACTATCCTTGTTGCCATGCCACACCCATACCACTGTTATAGATATATCCAGCCCTAGAAGAGAGAATCATACACATTCATATAGATATGCATCCTGGAAACTAAATTATATTACTTGCTATTTAATACAACTCTACAATACATATCTATAATAAAAGAGTTCTGTTTTATATTACTTTGGATTGAATTGCAGAAATAATATTACTTATGCTTCCATTCCATCCTACAAATTGAAAAGAAAAAACAAAGAACTAAAGAATATTGAATATATTGATACTTGCCTATCTGAGACTGAACAGAGATCTAAGTGGGAAAAACTGATAGGCTAAGGGAAGCAACCAAAAGAAGTGGTGAATTACATCCTTCCTTAGGAGGCTTACATGCATATTGCCAAACAGAACTATGCTAAATCTCTTTCCATAGGAAGACACAAACATACAAGAATGAAAGTCTTGCCCAGTCTAACTTGTGTGCCTTTCATCCTTAAGAACAGCTGTCAAAGAAATCCCAACAAGGACTTCAGCTTCGCAAGACTTATGGAACTGGTCTCTTTCTACACAGAGTAAAGCGGCCCCATGTGAGATACCTGCAAGTGTGCGACTGTACCCCTCAAGATCTGATCTATAGACTGTAAATGTCACATCCAAACTGTATTGCAGCATAAAAGAGAAATTAATATTTTAACAATACTTCTTAGTGATTTCCATCCACGACTATTAAATCACAATAAAAGTGGCCAGAGCAGACAAACTGTGTCTTTTCCCCCCCACACAAATAATTCAGATCGTATATATTCATATAAACCTCATGCCAGTCATTAATAAATCCTACCTGCCTCCCTCTCCTTTCCCCAGGGAAGTATCACTCCTATTTCAGCAGGTGGTCCCACTGTAGTGCCAGCATTGCCTGCTGGACACAATGGACAGAGATGACTTCCTTCATGCAGAAGGCAACCACCAAGATAGCTCAGCAAGACGTGACCAGCCCCAACAGCAGCCACACCCAACAGGAAGCTCTTCTAACTGATCAGCTCCTGGTTAAAGTAGCCCTGGCCTCACCCACTGACCCAGTCAGGACCACCTGTGTGAGGGCAGAGCCACAGAGCCACAGGTGGGCCAGGTTCTGCCTCTGGAACGTGAAGCCAGTAAGAAAAACAAAACATTCTGCTCAACTTGGGGCCCAGAACTCAGGCCCCAGCATTCAATCCTAAACCACTGCAGTGCCGTCTTTACCTGTCTCAGGAGGAGCTTGTATTTAATTTGAGCTTTGCCTAGCTTTTTGGCTTTTGTCCTGTAATAATCTTATTTTCAGCTGTATCTCACCACACAGTTGCTTCCTTCCACACACTGGCACTAGGCAGGAGAGCTAATCCCCAGGTCAGTTGTGGCCTCTGCTTGCACCGTACCATGCAATGCTCATTCAATTTCAATGGACAGTTTTCATGTTTGCTAGAAGAAAGTATTAATGTACAACTACAAGTTTAAAGTTATTTTCTCTCCTCTTTTTAAGAGGCCATGGAAACATGTAAATTTGCCATATTGTGAGGACTTGCTAGTTCTAGTATCAGCTCAGCACTTTTTAGGACCTGGCTCCAAGGACTCCAAGTGAAAGTAGCATTTTAACAGCAGAGATAAATGACTCTAATACTTAAAGATAAATGAGATATAGGTGATTTTGCATTTTTTGTAATGCTGAGAAAATATCTTAACTGGAAAAAAACCTCTCAGTCTCTTTCACCAAGGAACAACCCTTTGAAATATTTGTCCTTTCCTGAACTCAACACAAATGAGCAAGCTATAAAACCACACTGGTGAT
>JAVSBS010011962.1:91446-103767 GCA_033124195.1 Coracias cyanogaster | reverse complement strand
TATAAAACCACACTGGTGATTAAACAGAAATTATTTAGATTTTTGATATTCATTTTATATCTTGATTATTGGATGTGTTTTTATGTTAACAGTGTAACAAATTCTTAACTTTATCTCCTTCAGTTACATCGATTATTTAGGTTTTTGACCTAATTTTAGTATTAAAGAGCTTCAAAAACTAAAATTGCCAGGAGGAATTAAGCTCGATTTTTCATTTCTTTCCCAAAACTGTTTCTGCATTTTGCTTCCTCTTCTATACATCCCACTCACCAAGATCCTAAAAGTAATAGAAGAGCTTTTTTCCAGACAGCTACATAAATGTAAATCCGAATTTATGAGAAACAGTCCTAAAGGCATTATGTTATACCAGCACTTAAGAAACTTTTGGGCTGTTACTTTCATATCATCTTTGTTCTCCTAAATGTAAACGTACAGAACACTTAAATAATTTTTCTTCAAGACTTCACTGACCAAATTTGACCGAGTGCCTCTGGCCTGTTGTCTTCTGGGAAAAAGATCTAATCCGAAGCTGAAGTTTTTATACAGAAAATAGTAAGATGAAGGCACTGTTATCAGGTAAAAAAGTTCTGTTGGTTTGCTATCAGCATCCCCTAGTGGTGATTCTCATTATTTTCCTGTCAGACTTCTACAGAAGAAGTAGTTTGATAGATTTGCTTACATGAATTAGAAGATCAAGAAACTGGTGATGCTTTAAAAAACGACACAGTCTGTGGAAAAACATAATATATTTACAGGCTTGTTAAATTTTCAAAATTATTCTAGAGGTGAAAAAAATGAGGAAATGGACAAACCCTCCATTTCTTCAATCGTATATCTAGTTTGCTTAATGAATGCTGGTAGGAAAATTAAAATACAAAGATGCGAATTTTAAAATAACCTCGTTTTTGGTTCCCAGACATGAATCCCTTACTATTGTTATTTGTTTTCATGACATTGCAGCAGAAAGTTAAATGCAAAGATGAGTTAAATTGAAAACCTGTTTCAAAAATGAACTTTTTCAAAGATATACTGAGATTGTACCGCTGTGCATTTACATTTTACTTCATTTAAATTTTAGCATAACTAAAAATTTTAGACAGTGATGTCTAAAACAATTGATCTTAATTTGGTAGACAATATCTAAAAGCACTTAAAAAAAGAGTTAAATGACTCAGGAAGCTGAATTCCACTGGTTTTCACAGATACTCAGCTTCTTTGCTGAACCTAATTAATTTTCAATCAAAATGGATTCGTGTGTTGAAAACAAACAGTACATACTTAAAACTACAACATAATTTAGACAGTGCAAAATAAAAACCAATTATTATAAATTTCTGTTTCTTTCATCTGACTAAGGAATGATGTCAAAAAAAGAAAATTATTCTATTAACTGGGGGAAATGAAAATGAAGTTACAGTAGTTGGTCTCTATTGCTATTGTGTATGCCATGTTCCAGTTTGGCAGGGTCTATACAACCAACTATCTCTTGTCCTCTACACCAGAAGACCTGTGCTTATGCAAACCAGCTTTGATGGGTACCAGAGTAGCTTTGTGTGTTCCCCAACACATTCAATTTTCATGTATGTGACTGTTTTGTAGCCTTGCCACAGAGAACTAGAGCCCTATATGGGAAGGTCTACCCATTCGGGCGTCCTGTGAAGTCTCTGTGCCTGCCATATGGTAAAGCTTGAAACAGCAGTTCAATGTCAGTAAGGGTGTACTCTGGGTTACATTATAGTCTCAAAGTTCTACATTTCCCACCTCATTCCATGCACTTTCCTCCTTCCTCTTCTCTAGGCAAGCTATTTTAAACGTTACTGAAGTGATGGGCAGAGTTAAAATATAGCTGCTATATATAAGAGTTCCTAGACTAGTGTAGAAGAGACTGAATTTGCAAAGGCTGTGTTTCTGACTCTTTGTTTGGGACTCTGAATAGCTCCCATTTCTTTTCTCTTTGCTGACATCTCTTCTGGGCATGAAATCTTCAGATTTTGTCAGCTTCAGTATGGTGTGCCACACTGAAACACTTCCTGACAATTTGGAGGCGAGCAAATGCCAACCCATTCTTCTGACATCTATTTCACTCTTCTGAGTTAAGATGGCTTGGCAACCTTATTGTGTGCTGTTGTCACATATTTGAATATCTTTTAAAGAGTTTTTTATTTCTCTTTTTATTAGTAGTAGATCAAAACCTGCCAGCCCTAAAACAGTCAAGAAGGCATTTCAGGGTACATATAACCAATGTCAAAATAGAGACAGATGCTCCTAGAGACCTGATAAAGAAAGGAATGGGATGGGAAGGAGGAATATATGTTACAACTTTTGACAAGTGTCTTATCTGTTGGGTGGCCAACGCTGTGTGATCTACCTTAAAAACCCTAAAAGATTGGCTATATATCATATTTGTTTTACTTTGCACAGCATAAGGGACAGTCTGTTTGTCACTCATAGTATTCACTCCCCTGTTACTGTCCCAGCACCCCAAATCATTGCATTGGGAATGTTAGAAAGTACATCTCTGACCTCTCTTTTTAGTATGGTCTTATGGCCCATGATTCCGTCTACCTGCTTTGGTGTATGATACTACTACCTCCTTCCCCTGTCTTCCATAAATTTAATACCCACTAGATGAAGAAGTATTTAGTTTATTTTCAGTCAATTTCCTACTAGTGTTTCAAAAAGTGCTACCGCGTTCTCTAATTGCAGGATTTGGTGAACGGTTCTGTGCTCAGCTGTTCCATGGCCTTCATGATTCTATAAGGCCTCTTCAGCCTCATCCTGAAGTGTCTCAGCCTTTCTCTTCTTTCCTCCTAAGGCATGTCTCTAGGCCCTTGACCATCTAGTTGCCCTTCTCTGCACCTTCTGTAGCTATATCTCCTTCCTCAGATGCAGAGACCGGAACTGGCATAGAAGTCCCAATGTGGGAATGCCAAAGTTTCTTAAAATGGCACAGTGATGGCTTCTGTCCTGCTCTCCAAACCTTTCTGTTGATGCCCAACATTTTATTGGCTTTTTTGGGCTACTGCTGCACAATGACCTCAGAGAACTGCGAGTGATGACTCTAAAAACCTTCTTAATTGTAACAATATTGTTATGATTTCAGCACTGCATATGCAAGCTTTAGGGCAGTGTTCCCTAACCTTCTCTGCTAGCTCATCTGCCAACTTTTTTCCCACTTACGAAGTTTATCAAAACCTTTTGACATTCCTGGCCATCGTTTGACTGTTTACCACCTGGAAGACTAGATTTGGCTTCAGGCTCACAGATTTCACAGTACAGCGGTTTCTTCAGATCATTGATAAAGAAGCTGAATGAAGCTGTAACTAGCATAAGTCTCTGGGGGACATGACTGCTGACTTCTCTTGATCCTGAAAAGTGTTCATTAAGCCTTGTGTTTTGATTCGTATTGCTTAACCTGTGAAAGATTTTTTTCTCCCGTCTAGTCCTGTGGCGACTGCTTTTTAAAAATCCATACAAACTATGTCTGCTGGATCTCTTTTATCCACATGCCTAGTGGCATTCCAAAGGAATTCCAAAGGTTGATGAGTTAGGGTTTCCCTGCACAAAATCCATGCTGGCTTTCCCTAGGCACTGTTTATTTACAGGCTTGTTGCTGTTTAAGAATAAATGACAGTATGGAGGTTAAATGGATTTGGATAACAAAATGCCTTAGTCACAGTTAAATGCAATTTTGTGAGTTACATGGACTTTCCTGAGTTTTGGGAGAGATGGTGCAGTGCAGCACAGTGCAAAAGAATCAGGCAGGTCAGTCCCAGCTACAGCATGAACAGTCCAGGAGGGTCCCTGGGTGTCTCTCTGATTCCCTCTCAGGATCCTCCCCACATACCCAAATAGACTCTCCCTTCATAAAACACTGGGATCTGTCCCCACATACCCTTCATGTACCACGAGCAACCCTGACCCTGTCGGTTACCAGATCTGCAGGTAATACCCAACTGGGATAGGTTTTTCAAATCCTCTCTGCATTCTGCACCTGCCTGTGACCACAGCCATGGCTGCTACCAGTTTCAGTGCTGGGGATGCTAGGGTCAAGTACAGCATACTAGGGACAAAACGGGCTTCAGCAGAAGATGCTGCTACCCATTTAGTGCTTGCCCATACATTGTTATACACATATCATTATACATCCACCACAATACAAATTCTTCCCACTGTCATTTTCCAGCAATTTGCAGGTGGTCAGCACATGTTGGCACTACACATCATACGTAGATGAACTAAACCAAGTTCTCTGTTATGGTCCTAGTCTAAGTCTCTGGCTACATCCAGGTCTGCACTGTTCCCCTGGACACACTTACCAGCCCTTTGTTTTGCTGTTCTCCAGCAGCTCCATTGATTGTGATGGGTACATTCATATGCTGAACTTGCATGGGTCTTCGTTGTATCTGATGCCGCTTGTTGCCATACCTCAGCTGCCCTGATGTGTTTACCCTAATGTTATTTTCCATTGTTTTATTCATTACCACACATTCTTGTGGTTACCATGCAGGAACAGGTATAGACATGCCCTGCGGGCCACTACTTCCCTTCATCCCCTTCTGACACCACCTGCAAAACTCTGGCTTCTGCAAACTGACTGGGCACTTTTCTTCCACTCAGTTTAGCTAAGCAGTGAGTGAGAGGACTCTGCAATGCTGCTTTCCACAGCCTCTGTCCCCTTTGGGGCCTGCAGGAATCATCAGTGAGAAGAGTGTACTTCTGGTCATTATGAGAGTCCCTTCAGTGACTGTTTTGGCCAGGGGTTTGGATCATAGTTCTTCTTCCTCAAAACAATTAAGAGTCTATTCTACTGGTGCTGAGTGCACTTTGCTTCCCAGAAGAGTTCACTGGGCAATCAGTGCAGCCCACTTGCTCCATGTAAGGGTGGTGTCCTGGTTTGAGCTGGAGCAGAAGTAATTCTGTTCAGTGATTTTACTTTCCAGCTCAGTCTCTTCTAACTAACTGCACTTTCTCAAGTTAACATCATATTTTTGCAGACAGCGTCCGCTTCTAGAAATGATAACACTTGAAGTTTATAGCTACTACCGAGGACTGGTGTGTGCAGAAAGGCTCCTGCTTATGCTTGCTGCTTTGAAGGCCAAGGTCACTGCTAAATCTTGGTTACCACATTGGAGGTGCAGAAAGTAAAAGGCTGCACCTGCGGGGAGGAGTGGCCAGGAAAGGTGACCCTAAGCTGACCAAAGAGGGATTCCACCCCATATACATCATATTCACTATAAAGCTGAAGGACAGGAATCACAAGGGTCAACTTCTCTTCTTCAATGGCCAGCATCTGAGGAGGACTATGTCTCTTCTGCCTTTGATCGCAATCCCTGTGTTCCTGAATCCTGTTCCAGAATCCAGAGCCTAAATCCAGTTCCTGTCTGCTGCTGAGTCCAGTCTGGGACTTCCCCAGTGCCTGCTCCACAGCATCAGTGGTAACGTACTTGCCCTCAGGGTGGCTGGATTAAATATTGGTTTTGTATATATTTCATTTTATTGTTATTCTTTTCATTAAAGCTGTTTTAGTTTTCTTTTCCAATCCATAAGTCTCTCTTCCTCTCTCCCTTTTGAGAAGGGAGAAGGGTTAATAGAGAATATCTGTCATTTGTCTAGTGGCCAGCCCAGCCCTAACCCTTCACAGCTGGTGGTGCAATGGCAGGTCAGCACCTTCTCTGATATGCAGGGTGGCATTTGGCAATCAGGGCACCAACACAACTGTTCATAGTGTTTCAGGTGCTGCTTGGACTCCTCCATAGCTGGTAAGGATCTCTTTCTCTTGAAAGATGGGTTCAGGTATGCTGGGCTGATGCACCCAAACTGTGATAAATATGGGAACTATTAACACAGAGAGTCTATTTCCCGCAGCTAGTTCAGTTTTTAATGGTGCGGAGCTTGGGGGTTTAAGTACTAACCTTCATTGCATATAGCTGCAGTAGTCCATCAAGTGTTTCCTTCTCCCCTTCTTGAAAATGAAAGGGAAATATCAAGTTGCTCAGGAACAGAGAACTCTTGACAGTGTGGCTTTGACAGGTGTTTCTAGGAAAGAGCAGGCCAAGTTGGGAAAAGCAGCACACAAAACCAATAAGACAGAAGGGCATCCCAAAATATGTGAGTTATCACTCTTGATTACTTTTGATTGATGGTGACTAAAAGAAGCTCATAGCTGTGAGCAAGAAAACAATCTCTTCTAGACTGATGTCTGCTCTGTTTAAGAAGGCAAGCTCTTGCAGTTTTCTGAGGTGCAGGGTGGGGGGCAATCCAAATGTTCCATTCAATATCTAACACCAATTTCTCTTTGGAATTGAAATTCTCTACAAGACTCTAAATTTTGTCTAGGAGTGTAGATTAAAAAAAAAAGTAAGAACTAAACTGAAAATAGCTCTTTCCCACTAAATGCTCTTTATATCAGAATTAAGCATCAGATACTCATACAGAAGAATAAAAAAAGCTATCAAAGGTAGGACAGAAGAGATCAAAGGTGAGCCCCAAGTGTGTATGTGTGGGAAAATAGTTATTTCTGGATTCTTTTTCCAAAACATCTGAATTTAGGAAAATGGAAGTTGTAAGAAATTCAACCAGTGGTATTGTGGAGGAGTACGTCTCACTTCTGGTCATTATCTGGTGTTTCAGTCTGCCATAGCAAAGTGGCAGCTAGACTTTAGCTGATCATTCACAGGCAGCTGTGTAAAAGAAAAAAATACCTGCATTACTCCTTATCATGGATAACTTCATTTTCTCATGCTACACTTCTTAGCTGGACTAATTTATGCACTGTGGTGCAAAGAATTGTTGACACACTAGAACGGAACTGGAATTTTAATCTGGATTTTGTTCCAGTGTGACTACAGAGTTACTGTCACCAGACTGGTCTGTGCAAATAACACATTTCTCCATCTGGTTGCCACACAGGAAATAAAGCAAAACAAACCGCAAACATTGATTTAGTGTAGATGGCTTTGAGTTGGATTTACAATTATTTTATCTTGCTGAAATTACCCTTTTATTTAGTTCATGTAAAATATTCCATACAAACCTAAGAATTTCATTTTGCTACCTTCAAGTGTCAGATGTCCTGGGCATCGCTTTACTTCAGCATAATGTCAGATAAAATAGGGAACTGTAAGAACATCGAGCATTAAACCTCTTGCTAATGGGGCTGGCAAATGGCAGAGAAAGCTTTAAAGCTTGTCCCTGGAAAACGGTTCCAAAGAATCACCAATACTTATCTTTGTCTCTTACTCTACTTACGTATTTCCCAAATTAATTCTAAAATGTTTACTATATTAGCATATCAAGTTTGTTTGCTCTACAAATTATTTGAAACTATGCCAGTTCTACCTTAACAGTAATCAGTTACTCCTTTATTGGAACTGAACCAGGTTCCTGATTAAAAATATCTGAATTTAAACCAGTTCTAGGTCTATACATGGATGTCAAACATGTTATTACATTTCTTCTCCATTTCTTGATTAACTAAGGCTTTCTCCTAGCAAAGAAATGAGAGCATAATTCAATCACTTTTATGCTTTCTAATTAAGTGGACCTCTCAAGGGTCTAATTTCCTGCAAAGTTAAAAATCCCATTTGTGTGAATACAGTGAAAGGTCAACAGCAGGAACTGAGAACGTTTTATTTCAGAATATTTCATAACATGAGTTCCCCTCTAAAGTAGTTTAACCCTTCCTGATAGAGATGAGATTTCAGCTGGGGTTCTCCTGTGTAAAGAAAGATTTAGATGTAGTATCTTTCAGCCAGAAGGATGAGTTTCACAACCTTAAACGGAGCCCTAAAAATATAAATTCAACCAAAAGTATTTGTTGAATTACCAAATAACTCTGATATGACCACAGCTTTTTTTGTCAACAAGTTTAGTTTTTTTGACCCCCCAAAAAACACATGTTGAAATCATGGCTCCAGGCACAATGAACTTTTAAAACCCTTGTCTGGGTGACAGCAGCACAAACTGTGTCTCTGCACAAGAACCACCTGGTTTGCTCCAGAAATGTCGTTAGTTGACTTCATGATAAAAACTGTAGTTGTAACTTGCTACTACAGAGAACTTTAAAGACGGAACTCTATTCTCTCTTCCTGTAACACAATGTAGTTTCAAAGGCCCTCACTTTGTGAGTGAGAGGGTACCAGGATTATTGTGGCTTGTGGTAAATGAGACCTATGGAGCAGCCACGTGGTTCCCTGATGTTGCAAGGGAACCATACCATCATTTTTTGTTTAAGGAAATTCTCAGTTTCTTGAAATTCTCATCTCCATAAAACATTCTAAAACCATTTTTAGCATAAAGTAAAAAAGGAATCAAGATCAATGTTTGTATTGGTGGTAGTATTTTTTTCAACAGAAGAACTCATCTAGTAATGAGATGCACAGAGTCATGTATAAAGTGCATTTTAACAAGTAATGATTGCAGTTTGTTAAAATCCTTGTTGAACATTTTAAAATAGAGCTCTTACTGCAGGAAAATACAAGTTGAGAAGTCTGTAGCTGGAAATACAGGAAATCAAGCTGGTAAACCAATGGGTTTTAGTTCTGTAATGAAAGACCTCCAACCTTAAATTTGGAATTTAAATCAGTGTAACCTTAACCTGCAGAAATAGAAAACTGTAAAGAACAAGCATTGTACCAACTTTGAAAGTAGGACAGGAACTAAATGTAGAATTCAGCATGATATGATGTTTTTTTAAAGGCAAAATTGTGGTCATGCTGAGATGTATGATTGACAGTGGAAAATATCTTTGGACTACTCAAAGATCAATTTTAATTGGAAGTTAGGTCAGATGTAGGAAAGTAACTTTTGGTAACCAGAAATTTATGCCTGAAACTAACTCAAAATAATGGTGAAAATCACAGGATTCTAAGGCTTGAGGTGACCTTAAAAAATCTTCTAATCCATCTGACTACACGTAGGCAGGATCAACTACAGCTAACCTATATTTGATATATTTGAACTGTTCTTGGAACTTCAGTGACAGAAAATCCAGTTTGCCTCCGATAACTAGTTTCTGAATGTTATTATTCTTAACTTTAAAAATGATGTCACTTTTCTTTCCTTATTTGCAACAGAAATGTGCTTGTTCTTGTTCTGTCCTTCCCAGATAGGGAGAATAGTTAATCCCTTTCCTTTCCAGTTACTTCATTAAGAATTGAAGACTGTTGTTATAAACTTGCTTTGTGTTTCCTTCTACAACTAGAACAGTGTCAATTTGGTTTAATTTTTTTTTTCTTTAAAAGAAATACTTTCTAGATATTACTGTTAAGACTCCTTTCAATTGGTTCATATTTTTATTGTAGCATTGTGCTTAAACTGACCACAGTACCTCAGAAGAGGTTTTATTGTTTTGCTGTTTATGAATAGAGTGGAAATTTTACTTTCTGTGTCTTACAGAGGTTGGTTTGTTTGTTTGTTTTTTTTTTAATTTAACCTAAGAGCATGCTGTTGATTATATTTGGGTTTATTGCTTGAGAGTTACTCTGTTGTCTTATCCCCTTGTTTTTCTAGATATGGCTTTTGCTGTAGCTTGTTACATCTCTCATCTGGTTTGTATACATAGCTTTTATGCTACTTATGAGCCAGACAACATACAGGAACCGGGATTGCTGCAAGAGTCCTTCAGCTGTGGCATTGTAGGCTTTGCAACAAATTCCTTGTATTTGCAGGACTCCCAGCCTGGTTGGTTTAATTTTCAGAAGAACACACACTCCCCATAGATCCTTTCTGATTTTACTGTCTCGGCGCTCTAAAAGTCAAGACACAAGATGAGTCAAACGTGGATCATGACAGGTTTCCTCGAGTGGTCCTTTCCAGAGCTGCAGCATTACTGAGCATAATTCCTACTGAAAACTCTTCTAAAATCTCAAATCTATGACTACCAGTCATTGCAAAAGCAAAATTAAGAACTTCCCAGCTAGTGCCAGTTTGGTTCCCATGAAACTGAGGTGTCCATGCTGCGCGGGTGAGGGCGGGCGGGCAGCCGAGACAGCGCCCGGCCCGGCGAGTGTTGGTGCAGACAGGGGCGGGCAAACAGGCAGTGATGGCTCCCGCCTGGGCCGAGCTGGAAACCTCTCCTAAAAAGGATGCGGCGGTCCAGACCGAGCTGCCGTGGAGACGTACAGCGGTCCAGGCCCTTGGCTGCAGGGAATGCCGCAGCCTGTCTCCAGTAGTAGGTGATGGCATGAACAGCAGCTGTGAGGGTGTGACCAAGCAGACGACCTGTTTTGTGCAGTGGCTCAGCTACGAGATGACATTGAGAGGTGAAGAAGTATCAGACTCTGAGGAGGAGATGATTGGTGGAGTCGTCCTCTGCCATCCCCGAGGCAGGTACACCAGGACATGCGTGAAAGAAAAAAGTCCTCTGCCCTCCTGCCACCAGGCTAACAATAACAAATAGGATGAGGGAAGGTGGAGGCAGGCTCCTGCTTGTGGTTGCAGGCACCCCCTTCCCTCCCTACACCCCTCCTCAGATACATTTACAGAATAGGAATGAGGCTCTGAAGGTAGAGGGGCAAGCTCATGATGAGACAGATGATTGGGTTGGAGGAGCAGCCCAAGGCAAGTCAGCCTACACGTATAACCACCTCTTCTGTTAATAAAAAATGAGAAGAGTAGTTGTCATCAGTGTCTTCCTCCTCAGAGGAATGGAGGACGCTATCTGCTGACCAGATGCAGCCTATAGGGAAGGATGCTGTCTCCCTGAGGCCCCGATAAGAGACTTTACAAAGAGGATCCCTAACCGGGTACACCCCTCTGATTACTACCCATTACTGATCTTTCAGGTGAGTAGTGAGGAAATCACCTCAAAAAGTCTGAGGGGAATCAATGATTATTTTAGGGCATTGGGGAGACTAATCTGGGACTTGGGAGCCCAAGTACATCCTGCCAGGCACACAAAATGATGGGGGAAGAAACTGGAGAATCTCAGAGATTAATACCTGGCTCCAGGGTTGGTGCCACTGACAAAATTTGGGTTTTTTGACCATGGCTTGGTATACCCCACCATAATATGTGGGGCATTGGACCCTGACATCACTACACCGAGCCTGCTGGTGGGTGATGGGATACACCTATCTAAGCATGGGAAAAGGATCTTCTCACAGGAGTTAGCAGCCCTTATTGAGAGGGCTTTAAACTAGAATTGGAGGGGGAGGGGGACAAACCCAGGACTGCTAGGAATAAGCCATGGGGGGGACATACCAGTGTTGGAGGCGATATCCGTACCTCAGATCAAGTGCATGAATGCCAATGCCTGCAGCATGGGCAATAAACAGGAGGAGTTAGAAGCTATTGTGCACCAGGGAAACCGTGATATAAATGCCATCATGGAAATGTGGTGGGATGATTTGCGTGGTTGGAGTGCTGCAATGGATGGCTACAGGCTCTTTGGAAGGGATAGACAAGGAAAGAGAGGTGGAGGGGTAGTGTTGTATGTTAAGGAGTGCTTTGACTGCCGGGAATTCTATGTTAGACACACCAAGGTGGAATGTCTATGGATAAGGATAAAGGGGAAGGACAATGAGGCTGATATCCCGGTGTGAGTCTGCTACAGACCACTTGACTAGGATAAAGACACTGATGAGACATTCTTTCAACAACTTGGAGATGCCTCGCGTTCACTAGCCCTTGTTCTCATGGGGGACTTCAACTGTCTTCTGGAAGTACAACACGGCAAAAAGGGGGCAGGCCAGGAGGTTTCTGGAATGTGTGGATGACAACTTCCTGTTGCAGCTGGTAAGCGAGCCTATGAGGGGTAGTGCCTTGCTAGACCTACTGTTTATGAACAGGGAAGGGCTGGTGGAAGATGTGGTGGTTGGAGGTCATCTGGGGCACAGCGACCATGGTATGATAGGATTTTCAATATGTGGTGAAGCTAGGAGGGCTATCAGCAAAACCTCTACCTTGGAATTCTGGAGGGCTGACTTTGGTCTATTCAGGACGCTCATTCAGAGACTCCCATGGGAAGCAGCCCTCAAAAGCCCAGGAAGGCTGGGCTTACTTTAAGAATGAAATTATGAAGGCACAGGAGCAGGCTGTCCGTATGTGTCAAAAAATGAGCTGGCGGGGTAGAAGATCGGCCTGGTTGAGCAAGAAGCTTTTGCAAAAACTCAGGAAAAAAAAAAAGTATCAACTTTGGAAAAGGTGGCAGGTGAACCAGGAAGCATTGAAGGATGTTGTAAGGTCATGTAGAAAGAAAATTAGAGATACGAAAGCTCAGTTAGAACTCAATCTGGCCAATTCTGTCAAGGATAATAAAAAGTGCTTTTATAAATACATTCATAACAAAAGGAGGGCCAAGGAAAATCTCCATTTCTG
>JAVSBS010011962.1:71482-91346 GCA_033124195.1 Coracias cyanogaster | reverse complement strand
GGTTGGAGGAGCAGCCCAAGGCAAGTCAGCCTACACGTATAACCACCTCTTCTGTTAATAAAAAATGAGAAGAGTAGCTGTCATTGGTGACTTCCTCTTCAGAGGAATGGAGGATGCTATCTGTCTACAAAAAAGTTGACAGCAGGTCAAACTCCCGGTGTGCTGTGGTTCTTACCTGTCATGCTGGCCAGTACTATCTCACTTGTTTAATAATCTGTACATACTGATCTGCTGGGTCTTGTCTTATATGGAGATGCTAGGCTCTGTGGGACAGGAATTAAATTTTTATATTATGTTTATGCTTGAGATGTCCCAAGAAAAAGATCAATAGGTCCTATAGCAATATGAATTACAGAAATCCTGTTGCCTGTTTTTTGTACTTCTGATGTGTAGCCAACGTACTGCCAAATGGATCTCAATCAAATACGCTTTCAGCATGAGATTTGTTCAGTTACATTGTATAGGAGCATGTGATGTTCACAATAATCTTGTCTATACCTACTGCAATTTGTTGCAATTGAGCAAGGCAGTTTATTACCAAGACCCTGAGCATCTCAGTTCAACTCTGAGTTTGGCCCTGCTTCAGCTGAGGGAGGGACCAGAAAACCTCAGGGGGACTTTTACACTTCAAACTGTCTAAGGGTCTACAATTGTTTTGTTGTTTATTTTGTTTTTGTTTTTAAATTCTATTTCATTTTTGTTCAGAAAGACCTTAGTGGGTTGATAATGTTTTCCTTTTATAGACAAAGATCTTGTGCTGCTGGTTGGAAGGGTCGCTTCACTATTTTGTCTCTTTTCTGCTCAAAGGAGAGGCGCAGTGGTCTAATCTTATGGTTTCAAAGACATGATGTTTCTTAATGCCAGATTCTCAGGTTCTTTTATGACTGACTCAGCCCTTCATTCTTTTGAGAAAAGTGAACTGTTTTTTTTTTGTGGATGTATTTTTCAGCTGTCACCTTAAAACCCCAGTGTCCTAACCATTTGGACACTACACCCCTTTTTCACTCCATCCTACTACTGAATAGCTTTCTGTGTACAGGTGTTATAGTTAAGTGTCAGCACTGGTCCAGCAACATATATTTCTCAGAACATACCGAAAAAAACCCCTCTTGAATGAAAAAATTGGTAGCATGCTTGGGTAAGTGAAATAAATAGAAAAAAATGCTAGTATGTTATTGGAGTCTTTAGGAGAAAGGTGAGAAGCAACATCGACCGACCTTAAACGAATCAATTTTTTTAAGAACCATTTATCAGGCAAAATGTCAGAAAATATTAAAATAAAGGACTTTGATTCTTCTATGCAGGATTTTTTAGGCTTTTAAAGTCCAAGCTTACTCTGCCTGTCAAGGAGTACCACTAGTGAAGGGCTTTCTAAGGACATTTGCTGTCATCCTTGGGATTATAAAAGAAGAGTGAAAAATGAATATTCTACTTGCTCCAATAGTGATCTTCAGAAATTCCTAAAATGCCTTGGCTCAAGCTACTTCGCAACCATTGCACAAATTTGACTTGGCAAGGCTATTAATGATTTGACCTTCATCTCAAGCTTACTTTGTGCTTGCAAGAGCAGTGGGTAGTGATGAGGAATATTATTTTGTTCCTAGTGGCAATTAGGTTGCTCAGTAGCCATAGTGCAACTTGTGAGGGGGAAAACCTATCTAATCACTGGTAATCTTCGTTCAGAACATTTACAGCATTTATGGACTGTAATTCTTGCTCCCTCTGTGATCCTCTCTTTGTTCTGGGCAAGCGCTTTAAGTGCTCCAAACTAACAGTGGGTCAAAAATCTCCATAGTTTGTAGCAGTAAATTGCAAATCTAACATCCTCGTTGTGAAAACTATGACAAAAATGTACATAGACTAAGACTGTCTATACCGCAGGTTATAAAACAGTCACATAGTTACTTCATGGCAACATAATTATCCTTTAGAAGGATAAATATTTAATTATTCTCTTAGTTTTTAAATATATGTATGCACACACATGTTTATAGCTGTAACCCTATCTATATTGATATAACTATGCCTCCATTTATCTGTGCATATATCTACATGTGTGTGTGTATGTATGTACATTTCTACATATATTCATAAATGTACCCTGCAGACATATATAGATACATATTTAAAGGCTTTAGAGGTTAATACATTTTTTTGGTCTTTTTTTTTTTTTTTACTGTAGATATCTAGCTTGTTTTGGAAAATTCTTCCGTAATACTGCTCTGCTTTGAAAGTAACAGTATGTTACCACATTGCAAAGCTTAGGGAAAATGGGCTCTGAAGTACAAAGTCAGGAGAGGTGGAGAGAATTTTTATCTGCTCTGAGAGAACATAAGGATGTTTCAGATGAGAAAAATTTGATTTTCCTGTGTCGATGCCTGCCGTTCAAATAAGAAGTTTTTAATGATTTCTCTTTGCTTTATATAAGCTTGATCCTTGGTTAAAATTTACAGTTCCTCCACTGTATCTAATATATACATCAGTCCTTTGTTGTATCTGGAGCATTGTGTGGTGGTACTCAGGAGAACTTTCTTTGATCTCCAATCTTCTGCCCTAGAGCTTCCCAGTCAGCATTTCTAGAAGCTGGTTTCAGATGACTTACTTGTACTGAAGGTGTTTGTGATTATTCTTTAATTTTGAATATCTTTCTCCTGTCTTAAAATTAACCCTTTTAATTTGATCTGCCTTTTATAGAATATTAATGTTTACTTTTCCATTTTGTCTGAGTGACACAGTGAAAGAAGACATAACTGCTCCAGTTTATGTAACTAAAAATAGTATCATATGGGCATTGGGGAATGTTTAATGCGGATAGTACCGTATATAACTGCAGATAAGCTGTGTATCTATTTTGTGTAGAAGGAAAGGCTTAGTTCTGTTATATTTACTTTCCTTATCTTTAGTTCATATTTTTCAAGGAGAGGTCATAAATCTGAGAACAAATGTGGTACTCGAGGAAAAATGCCTATTTCCCATCCTAATAAATTTCAAATCATCTAACTTCTACTGTATAAGACACCATGTATCTGTTCATGTTATGATGGCTTCCAATAAGTCCCTGTCATGCAGTGGATGAGTTCATTTACAGTACAGTCCTGCCCCTGCCCTGGGTATGGCCCCCACATGAACATTCTGCAGTTGATGCTGTAGTTGCTGGGATTATGGTCTAAGAAACTAGACTGTCCATCTGTCCTTTAGAGATGGACAAGTGGTGGTTTCTGGGTCATGTCTGTTTTCTTTCCCATTTACTTGCTTCCCTGCTGTGGTGTGTCACTGCTTTTGACTCTCCTGAGCCAGGTTCCCAGCTCCAGCCACACCGGCTCTGTGGGAGGTGCAGCTCCGCTATGGAGAGGCACATCTGTCAGTGGCTCTACCTGAGCCACTGAGGCTTCCTTCCTTCAGGCTTAGTGTTTTGCATTGAACCCGTTATTTCATGATCCAGTGGAAGTCCACAGTGAGAGGGAAAGTATGGAAATGCTCCAAGGAATGGGGTACAGATGCTATGACAAGGGAGCATGTAGTGGGGGACAAGTTGTGGCTGGAACCTGAAATGTGCCAGATATTCTTGGCAGTGTTATCTTGGGACATGTTTTCCTTCACCTTAACAAAAATTTATCTACAATATTGATAAGTGATTTCTGGCGAGCTGATAGCCATTTTGTCTGAGAGAGAGGTGTGCCCCTTCCCTCCAAAAGAAAATATCCTGAAACCAAAACCCCGAATCCCAAAGCCCCAAACTAAAAAATAAAGGCCACAGATGTGAGCAACCCATGTATGAAGAGGGAGAAAAGACCACTCCAAATTCTGTGCCATACTTTTCCGAAAAGTATGTTTTGTGTGTTGTCTGCTGATTGAAAACACTTTATTGGTATCATACTGCACTGATTGAATTGCAAGGCCAAAGGAAATGTAGGGAAAGTCCTGTGCTATCTGAGGAGGTTTTCTAGATCAGTTTCCTCTTTAAATAAACATGTGTACCCCACATCATGGTGTAGACCCACAGTGAGGCATTCTGTACCTTGGAAGTTCTCCCTCTCCGCCTGTCGTGCTTCCGAGTACCAACAACTCTCTCAGCATTCCCTCACCACTTGCACTTTTTCCTGCCTGCCAACAGTCTTCAGGCATATATTTTCCCCTTAAAGAGTGCAAAAGGGTGACTAATGTGGTCTTTCTGGAATTTTTGCAGTAGTGTTGAGCACTTAGAAAATATGCAAGTAATCCATAGCAAATCAATGTATCAGGCAATGGGCTCCTTGCTTTTGAGGAAAAAAACCTAACACAACAGCTGAAATTTATCATAAATATCGCTATGATATGACTTGGTAGCCCAAGTTGTGAGGTATGCCCATCCTAAGTAACTGAACATACCTACAGTGTTCATCTCAAATACAGAACATTAGCAAAAAAATGGTCTGGAATGATCCTTGTACTAAGATTTTGCAACGGAATTATTTAACTGTTAAAGAAATGAAAAATAAAGTAAAACTTTCAAAGCCAAACTGCTGCAAAATTCCTTAAGCCTACCAGAAAAACTAAAATCTGTTTCCTTTTTTCCTTCTCATCACTAAATAAATTATACTAATATCTGTTTTGAGATCATTTAAATGAAAGTTTGGGTTGTTTTGTTTTGTTTTTTTAAGCAACTGAGAAATTGTAGCAACTTGATCTGAACTTGTTGTCTCTTTGTAGTGATTCAGTGAATTCCAGTAGATGAGCTCTGTATAGTTATTCTAATGTCTATTTTTCTATGGAATGGCAGATAATTTTCTTAAATTAATCAGGAAATCTGAGTTTACTGCTATTAAATAAAATTGACTTTAATGAATAGAGAGCTCTTTGTCTGCAGTGAGTAAACAGCGTAAGTAACTTAACATAATGGTTTATCCTCTTAACAACAGTACATTTTTTAAAAATGAAAAATACCAAGAAAATAAGACTTGTTTCTCATAAATATAAGCGTCTAGATCTTTTAGGATGTAATTAGACAACACAGATCACTTGATTCCTGATATTTTTCACACTGACAATTTTTCTTGGAGTCAGAAGGTGAAAGAGCTAATTTTAACGAGTTTGTATTTGCAAAAGTCTGCATACACACGAAAAATCTCCAACTGTCACAGCAGCCAGTAATTGGCAGAGAGATGCTTTGATAAAGTCAGGAAGAGATCCCTGCTGGTTCAAGACAGGTGGACATCAACTTGAATCCAATTTACATCTTAAAATGCACAATAGAAAAGATTTGCCTTACATTGCCTAGATAAAAGGGAGCTCTTAGTCTGAGCTCCTCATTTGCTTTCTCCTCGTCCTTTTTTTTCCTTGCCCAAGCACTCAGACTATCTGTAGCTAAGTTTTAATGAAGATACCTTGTTCAGCTGCTGTTGGAAGCAGCTATTTACTCGACTAAATCTCAAATCTGAACTCCTGCTGGGCTAAAAAAGAAAACTCAAACTGATAATTGGACAGACCTGAAACTGGATATCCTGCTTTATCCACATCTTGAATCAAGCGAGTGTATCTTCGGCGTCAAGTTATTTTTATTTGGTTGCCTGGCCAAGGTCCCTTGCAGCTCTTACTGGGGCTTAACAAGAGAGCTGCAGTGGAACCTGCCTGCTCTGAAAGGTCCATGAAAGGCTCCTGGTGGGCACATTTGGACTATGTGAGTGATCCTAGCTACGTGTTTAAATGGTTGATCCATATTTACACTGTTAATTCAGATCCAAACTTTTGAAGTTTTCTGATTAGGAAAACTGTATTGAGTTTAAGTGAGAGAAAAGTAGGCTTATGGATGTTGTAGAAAGGCAGAGGGGGACTAGGTGTATAGTCTGAATTTTTGTTCCCTGTAGTTCCTTCTCCTGTGTGTGAGTTAGGACTGATGGAAATGGAAAGCTTGCTTACAGAAGCTTAGGAATTTTTTGTGTGTATGGTTTCAGGTACAAATTCCAATCTTGCAATCAGCAGTGTGATGTCTATTCCAAGTCTGAACATACACCTGAAGTTAGACTCACATTGACATTCCACTATTTGCTAAATATTTGCTTCTGAGCTGACATTTGTTTTTAAAATCATCCTTCCTTTACAGATAAGGCTCTCAGTCTCTTTTAAAACACAAAGCAGTAGATCAGCAAGGTAAATACCACCCATTGTTTCTAAATGTAACTTTTCTTTTATGATGCACACAATTTCCTATTTTGTAAAGTTCCTTCAAGTGTAGCTATGTATAATATCAGGAGAACAATCTAATAATGTGTATTACTCCATGCTTTCTCTCTTTCAAATTTTAGGGAACTTTTATCTAACTTCTGTGTGCATGTGGAATTGAGAGTTGAAATGAATGGAGTTATTGAACACTTTGGTTGAAGCATTAGGCCACTTTGGAATCCTTTGTATATCAGGTGAAAATATCATTAGAAAATATTAACAAATGTATTTTGCTTGACATGCATGTACCTGGTATATGGCGTCTCTTCTAGGTCTAGTGAACTACCCTGACCCTAAACCTTGACACTGTGTTGGACTAACAGACTGTGTCTTTCTGTGTGGAATAGAGGTGTACAGCACTAAGAAAAGAAACAAACTGAAGGTGATTTCTGATACCTTTGCTTTATCTCTGCTTGGTATTATGTCAGTGAGTGCAGCACTCCCTGCTTTGGAATTTAACGTCTCTTTTCTTTTGGAATCTGAAGTGAAAATAAAAACAGGCTTACTGCTGTAATTTCTGATGTTGTAAGGTTACAGGCTACAACCTTGGGAGATTTTACACTACATTTGATTTTTATTGTTTCACAAAATGGGACCTTTTTTCTGACAGTCAATAAAACTGCAGGTGATACTCCTTTTATAATAGATGTGAATGGACTTTTACTGTTGGCTATAGCAGTTTAACTGCAGGGTAAGCTTATAAGGGTTTTTGTTGGAAAAAACACACAATCTATTTTTAGCAACAGGACTATTTCCTTATTTCCCGGTTCCCTGGTAATATTAGTGTATACTCATCTGAGCAGCTCTGAAATAAGCAGAAAATTCTCTGCTCCTAAAGTTCAAAAGAAACTGAAAATTGAACATCACCATTGGTGGGCTAAAATGGAAGTAGTTGCCACACAGTATAAATAGGTAATACGAAGAGTTAAAATAATTTATCAAAGCAAATGTTATGAGTATTATGTAAGTAACAGCACTGTAGATGTCACCTTCATCTCTTGGTGCTTTCTCCTAAGCTGCATGAGAATTTTTTAATTCTGAAAATCAGTATGTGGTATTTATACTTTGAACCACAGAATCACTAATGTTGGAAGGGATTTTGGGGGTATTGTCTACTTTAATGTTCTTGCTCAAAGCAAGGTTAACTAAAGCTTTTTGCTAAGGGCTCTGTCTGGTTGGGTTTTGAATATTTCCAAGGATGGAGACTCTACAACCTCTCTGACCAACCTGTGTCAGTGTTCCAAAAACCCTCACTGTGAAAAAGATTTTTCTTACATTTAAAAGGAATTTCCTGCATTTCAGTTTGTATCCATTGACATTTGTCACATCACTGGGCGCCATGAAGAAGACTCCGATTTTCTCTTCTTCATTCTCTCCCAGCATATATATATACACACACACACACACACTTGTATAAGAACACAGGAGCCTTCTCTTAATCATATGACCATTCACTGGGCTCTCTTGAAGTGGAGAGCCCAGAACTGGACCCAGCATTCCTGATGTGGCCTCACCAGTTTTGAATAGAGAGGAAAGATGACCTCCCATGAGCTGTTAGCAATGCTTTTCCTAATGGAGCTAAGGACATTTCTGGCCTTCTTTGCTGAAGGGTGCATTGTTGGCTCATGGTCAGCTCATTGTCAGAAACGACCCACTGCTGTTTCTTTGCAAAGCTCCTTGGCAGCTGGTCAGCCCCCAACCTGTACTTGTGCATGCCTTTATTCCTACCTAGGTGCAGGACTTAGTGTTTCCCTTTGTTGAACTTAATGAGTATCCTGTCATCCCATTTCACCACCCTGTTGAGGTCTTTCTGAATGGCAACACAGCTGGTGTATCAGCCACTTCTCCCAGTTTGGTGTCACCTGAGCAGTTGCTGAGGGCACACTCTGCCCTGTCATCCAGGTCGTTAGTGGAACAGTTAAACAGTGTTGGCCCAGTATCAATCCCTGGAACACACCTCTAATAACTGATCCCTGACTGGATTTTGTTCTTCTAATCGCAACCCTTTGAGCTCAACAGATCAGCCAGTTTTCAGTTCCCCTCACTGTCCAGTATCTATCTGTACTTCCTGTAAGGCTTGCTAGTCCTAGTGCAAACCTTCATGTTTTTTTCTGAAGGTGCACTCCACCCCATCCTTTAGATCATTATTAGAGCAGGATTGGACCCAGTATTGAACCATGAGGCACACTGCTAGTTACTGCCTTCCAAATAGGCTTCATGCCACAGATCATCAACCACCCTCTCTCTAGGCCTGGCAGTTCAGCTAGTTTTCCATCTCTCGCCCTGTGCATCTCACTCATCCAGCCCAGACCTGATCAACTTCTCTATGAGAATCTGATATAGCTATATTTTTGGTAAGGTTCTTCTGGTTATTAATAGTTTCCCTGTACGTGTCTTTTTTTGTTTGTTTTCTTTTGAAGTACTTACTATACATATTTTTTAAATGCAGGTTTCTAAAATGGATTGGTTACTGGGTAGAATGAAATCATTAGAGAGGAGAAATGGAGCAAAGAAAAAAAATAGGAAAAGATGAAAGACATAAAGTGTGTGAAAAAATCAGGTTTTGGAGTCTGAGATCAGAAAACTCAATAAAGCATGTAAATACCAGTAAATGTCAGCTGGCTTTGAATTATATTTGTGAATCTCGTGTGATGAGCTCATCATCACAAATGCTTAACACCTCTCTGGTGGCTTGGTCTTCACCTGCAGCTTTCTGATGTTTTACCTCTTTTATCCTTCTTTCCCTTTTTTTTTTTTTTTTTGTGGACTTTTTGTTCATTATGTGGGATATTATGGTATCTTACTCTGGGCATAACGTGAGGATCTGAGCTTTAAACTGCAACCTCAGCACTCCTCTGCCTGCAAGCTACCCTGGTTTGTACCCCCCTGTAGCACATTTTGTCCTCTCTGATAATTATGGAGGACAGGGAACTCTCCAATCCCTCCACCCTTGATGTCTCATTTCTTGATCAAACTCAGTAACTTGTGGTGTTGATCTGGCAATCACCTCTTGAAAATTCTCTTTATTCTTTTTCTGCTGCTAAGTACTTCCCATGTGTTAACAGAACAGGCCCTCTGGCTGGGGAAAAGTTGCCAGTTAAAACTTGTGAGACTGATCCACTGTTTTGTTACTATTTCTTTTAGCAGCTCTTTAGTGTCTTTGATGTTACCCATGCATTTGCATTAAAAGCTGTCAGTGATTTATTTTAATAAAATCCAATTATCCTTTTTAGTTCCTTGTGAAAAATTAATGGGTGTTTCCAGTTTAAATGTGAATATGAGCTCATGGAAGGAAACACACCAGTCACTAATGGAATTGTGGCATTAATAGTGCCAGCAGCAATGAGGGTTAACAAATATCTAATGCTGTGCAGTCTTAACTTCAGTAACTCATGCAGAACTCTTTGGGTCCAAGGAGAAAAGCAGCTGTTTTCAAGGAGCTCTGCTAAGATAAAGCTAAAGTATTGTCTTTTGCACACAGTTCAGTATCTCTGCATGACTCTTGTGCTATGTAGATATGGGAAAAAAAATCATGCTTCCAGGAGGTGGCATCTTTGGCTTTCTAGGGTGCTTTTGTTGATCACTTAGAACTTCAGTCTTTCTGTAGTTTCACAAGGAACAAAAATGGGAACTTCAGTCTCCTGAAACTGTTAAATCATCATGTTCTCAACTGTGTATTTTTAAAGCAAGCTTCCTCTCCTCCAGGAAATCCTTGATTTCCCCATACAGCTAACAACAGGAGGCTATGCTTCCACTACCATCAGCTTTTCTTTACCTGAAATATAGAATTGGTTTCTTGGTACGACTGAAATTTTCCTGTTGGTGCAGTTAAAGAGAAAGGAAAGAATGAATATTTCTCTGTGACTTTGGTCTGGTGTAGACCTGAATAGCATTATAAAATTATTTGCACCAGCAAACACCAGCCTTTCCAGCTTGGTTGTGTTATCTATAAATTAATCTGGTTGGCTTAATGCCAAAAAAGGCTGGTTATAAGCAGCGGTGAGATGATGCTAGTTTTATTTGGGACACTTTAATAACTGAGAGTTGAGACTGTTCAGTGATTGTCACATATCCCAGCTGAGACCCATTTGTGTCCCTATTTGAACACAGCAGGGGAAATCTAAGAAGCCCATCAGGCCTGAAGTACCAAATATATATGTAATGTCAGTCTGTTATGTCTCAGTGGTACAGATCACATCCCCCCACTTAGCATCCCCACCGCTGTAAAGTTTTTGCAAAAAATTTTCAGTGGACCTCAGCCTTTTTGTAATAGCTCCTCTACCTTGAAACCAACACACAACCTAATAACAGCCACAAATACAACACAGTAGAAAGCATCAAAGTAGAGAAAATTTTGACTTCCATTTCATTTCTGGGTAAGATAATACCCTCCTTTATCAGATTTGTCATGGGGTTGGTCCACATTCTTGTCTATCCATCATACAATTTGATATAGAATCATAGCATGGTTTGGGGTGGAAGTGACATTTAAAGGTCATCTAGTCCAACTCCTCTGCAATAAGCAGGGACATCTTCAACTGGATCAGATTGCTCAGAGCCTCGTCCAACCTGACCTTGAATATACCCTAATTTATCTTGTTGCATAATTAAAAACCTGAGGGTAGTGTTCAACATCTATCCTTTATTCCTCCATCAAAATTACCTTTTCAACCTTACTAGTTTCTCTTTTCTTATCCTTATTTTTGCTACTTCTTGTGTTCATACAGTTCTGGTTTTCTTTTCATCAATATCTCTGCAGGAATTAAAAAATGTTAATCATGGACGATGATCTGCAAAATATTATTTAGGTTTGTTCCTTTCTTTTACTCCAATGATAAGCACTTTTTACAGAGCTGACCCCAGATGGATAATGCTTAATATCAGTTTAGTGAAAGGATCCTGTTGAAAAGATTCCATAAAACTTTAAACATTTTATAAAGTCTGGTTTCCTTATTGAACAGTGTTAAGAACTTCATCAGTGATTTGAGTGGTGGTACAGCTTGAACCAAGCTCCTGGGAGTACATATTGAATTCAGAGTTCAAAAGATTCAGGGTTTCAAGGCAAGAAATTTGATCCATATTTTTAAGATGTCAGGATATACATCTGCCCTTTAGCTAAACATTAGCAACAGATACCTTCCTTTGTGTTTATATTGGTAGTGTAAAAATCATTGCAAACTAAATGAAAAAGTGCATATAAGTAGCTTTGCACTTGATAATCAGATCCAAAGCCTTTTCTCAAGGAGAATGCCGTTCTTGGGGTCAGTAAGACTTCAAAAAGGCATAAAATCTCAGTGAGGAAATATTACAGAAATTGAACTTTCAAAACCCTGAATAGCTTTATTGGCCTTTTTGTTCCTCTTTAGCTAAACTTTGCTTTGCAACTATTATTGCAAAATTACACGCTTGAGAATCTTGCAGCCACGTTTTGCTAGCCACAGCACGGAAAACCTGCAGAGATATGGTGGGGGAGCAGCGGGGTTTTGGATGCTGCTTTAAGCTTTCATATTCACAGCAGTGTTCCCACAGCCTGCCTGGGAATGACTGCTCTGAATCCAGGGAGATTCCCAACTTCTGCAGCCTTGCTGGATGCAGCCTTGTCTGATGGAGGTTTAAAATTAACTATTATTAGAAAATAGAAGTGTCGTTTATTTGTAGGTGTGCGTAAGAACTTCTTACTATATGCATCAGGTTATGGTATTGTTCTAAAGACTGGCTGTACTCCAGCTTTATATTTGCTGTAATCTTAGGAATGCCTACTTTTTATATGCCAACATACAGTATTTCCCATAAGAACTTTAAATAGTTATGTGGAAATCATAGATTTGTTAAATTAATTGAATTATTTATGCCAAAGCAATTAAAGAACAGACAATTAGCATATCTTTGTGCCAGAATAAGTAGATTAAAGGAGACATTGTAATTGAACAAAATAGAGGTAACCGTGCATTGTGTAGTAAAAAAGATTAGATACATCTCAGGCATGAAGCACATAACAATTTCAGTTGTTGAGAGTATGCATTGCTGACTTTATTGCATAGATTTCTCCAAAATGTTATCTAGTCATTACAGTAAAAGCTGTTACTGGAAAAACCCTTACTCATTCGATTGTAAACTTTTAATTAAATAGTTTGGCGATGTAGACATTTCAGATATCCTTCAGCGATCCACTAAAGGGGGGCTAAAAAGGAGTTGAATTCTGCCTGTATTAATGCTTGTGGTGGAAGCAAGATGGAAATTGGCATTTGCCTTTCAATATTTTGCTTATAAAGCAAAGGAAAAGACACTCTGTTAACACAATCTGAAAATGAAGCAGAAATCTTCCCAAATGATTTGGAAAATAATTACAATTTTTAAAAAGGAAAAAATTAGATATAACATTGAGAAGTACCTACTTATCTTCCACTTGAAAAATGACGTTTATTCATATTTCCTTTAATAATACAGCCAGAAAGACATAACTTTGTAATGAAACTACTGTGCATTTTAGAGTTATAGTTTGGTCATGCTCAGGTAGTGATGCCAACCTCAGACATGTATAAGATGGACCACATGGAAGGGAAAAAGCAATGTCCCTTCCACTCGTTCTGCAGGAGAGATTACATGTTACTGGGTTTCAGGCATTGTCTTTTTCCTCTTGGCGTCATCTCTCTTTTACAACACAAGTCTGAGCTTTCAGAAAATTATTGTGCATCATAGGTCCTTTATGTTGTCTAATGAAGGTGACCTATTTTTCAGCACTTTAGCATTTTCTTCTTCTCTCACTTCATTGTAAATGCTTCTCACTGTAGGCTGATAATCTTTCAAATCCTCTGTGGGAAGTTTAAAACTTCAGACTCAGTGCTAAGTGTGAGTATTTTTATTTGCCTCATCACAGTTTTTCCTCACAGCGGCAGGTGATACAATGGCTGAGAAAACAATAAATTCATAATAAGTCTTAAGTTTTCTTTCAGTGAAGTAAAAATAACATATTATCAAATGAATAATCAAAATTTAAAAACGGATGAGTCATGAAGAAAACTGGTGATTGAAAAAAACCATAATGAATTAGCATTTGGAGGGTTGAGATTGTTAATATAAATGCTGTTTCAACTATCAAAGCCAAATTAGCACCAAGTACCTCAATGAATACTTATATACATCATCAGGCTATTGAAAATAACAAACACACACGTCCAAATTAGTAACATAGTGAGTGTTGAAGGAATGGCTAAAAATAACGAGTGAGGTTATGTTCAATGAACACTAAAATTCAGACCCTATGATCAGCTGGTGGAAACTGGCTCACCAGTGGTGGGGTAGTCATCGCTTTGGTTGCAGACGAAGGCTGACATTTGGCTTTAGTGGTTAAAATGTAATCAACACAGCAGCATCATGTTCTGAAATTTCTGATGAAATGTATTGTGACAAATCCCATTAGCTGCAGTGCTTAAAATGACTTTAAGCACCGTTGCCTCTGTGCCATTATATGCTGCTGCAAGTGTGACAGGCAGTGACCCACCTTTGCATGCTTCTCTGATTGATATATTCATAAGCCTGTTCTGTAGAACTCTGCTCATTTGTGATTTTTCTACCTCCTGAGGGATGTTCAGATGAATGTCTGAATCATCAGTGTGAATGTCCGAATCAGCAGCAAATGTGATACAACTTAAATAGCAATGCTGGTATGGAACAGTACGCATTGAAAGAAGTCACAGTCGTAAGCAACACTTGAGCATCACATCTAAAATACCTAAGCAAGCTGTGAAGGAAAAAACGTGTTGCATTATTTTCTCCCCAGGTTGCTTCTGAAAGCACTGAAAGGAGTTACTTTTCTAACAGGAGGGAATAACATTTATTTCCTGGAAAAAGAGAGTATATACTGAAAGAATTTAATCGCTGCATTGACTTGAAATTGATTTGGAGATAAAATGACACTTGAATGAATCAAACTACTACCTGATCCAGTGTCTAAACCAAGATGCTTTCCTTAACTGGAGTGATAGAAGCATCTTTTCCACATTATGATGAGAAAAGACTTATCAGAACAGTTGTCAGAACTACGAGGTCTTTCTTCATATGAATTGTACATGGGCTGTGATCCAGTCGTTAGAGATGTACACTGTGATGTGCCAAAAGTACAGGTGATTCTCTATCAGCCATAGCCTGCAATTTCTGACTGACACATCTTTAAAATGTAACAGCAGGTAGACTCATAAATCTTTGCTACGTAGAACTCATTTTGTGTCAAATAATATAGTCTATTTAATTTTGTGTTTTCTCCCTCACTTTTTTTAGTAATTTCTAAAAATACAGCACAGCGCCCATCTGTTTCTCCTAGGTGGAAACCCGCTGGACTGAATTACACTTATCAATACCTTAAAAAATCATATTGACTTCAGAACTTGACAAGTAATGTCCCAAGAAAATGCAATTTTCACAGCTGAGGAAAAAGGATGCAGAAAGCAAATGGTATTATTTGCTGTATTTCTGTTTGGAAAGTCACAGCCCTCTGAGAATTTATCCTGTACATCTATACTGACACCAAGTATCAACTGCAATAAACCAGAATTATAACTCTTTTAAAGAATTAGCTTGGTCAGAAATTATTCTATGGCAGGAAAAACAGCGTTTTAAAAGAACATAACAAGCTGCCTTAAGATGAGTGATTTTGAATTGACCATAATTCCTTTTCTCTCTCATACTATAATTCTCTTTTATCTGTTGTTGTTGTTGTTTTTCTTTTTCCTAGCAGAAAATAAATCCCTCTGAACAGAGCATTCTAAAGTGACATTCCAAGGATGAAGAGATGGACAAGGCAGCTCTTGAACCCTTGCTGCATTGTAATTGTTTCACCAAAGTGCATGAAGGACTGCAGCCCACCTGAGATCATCACTGGGCTTCAGGTATAACTGTAACTAACAAGGCATAATCTATTAAGTTTATTTTACATTCTCTCTTCTGCTTGAATAGGCTAAAGATGTCTGAAGATGCTGTACTCTTGACATGCCCGTGGCAAAGTGACAACAGATTTGACCTATGGATGGGAAGTAGTCCAAGCCTAAATACGTATGTATCATCTGTCCCTTCCGCTCTGCACACTGTGCAGCCTCAGGCTGCACTTGCTTTCTTGTTTTTAAACTCTGTTAAGTTTATATAATTCACCATTTTGGCTAGATTTCTGTTAGCTTTTGGAAACGACGAGAAAAATCAGAAGTGGCAGATGACACATTTTGCTTCTGACTGCTTAGTGGCATGCAGAGGTTGCTGTGAAAATTTGACTACTCCAACTACGCTCACCATGCACAACACTATTAGAATGATCATTCTCTCTTATTTCTGGCATACCTGGGGCCAGTTTCTTTACACTTCTTTGTTTGAAGAGTCTTTGTTTTACTAATGATAGAAATACCTGTTTTTATTAACAGTCTCACACAGAGCATACAGCTATATACTTCAGCTCAGAGAAATGACAGTCATATTAAATAAAATTTATTCTGTACAGTCCTCTAATACAGATGTGGAAAAAAAATCTCCACTTTTATGTATCTTAAGTCTTTGCTGTGATGGGTGAAATACAAAATATGATCCATTTTCTTTGAAAGGACAGTACTCAGAGCAGGGTCAAGATTCCACCTCATGCACTAGACCTCTGGAATCCACTGGGTGCCTGAGTAACTGTGCTGAAACAGAAAATAATCAGATCTGATTTGGAATTTTTTATTATATTTTCTCCTCAAATACGCTGAATTTTTTTAATACCCCCCTCCCCCGACCTTGAAATATTGCCATGTTATTAAACATTTCTTCCAGAAGACTTTTCAGATCTGAGACTGAATTTCTGTTCAGACATGAAAGGTAGCCTGTGCAAGGTAGCCAGTTATGCAGGAGTTGAACCTGCAGTGGGAATAAAAAATGGTTTAGTCAGAGCAAGATTTTGAATCGCATACTATGTTGCAAATGAATGTCCTTAAAGATGTATAGCAAAGCACAACACATTCCTGTTTCTTTGTTTACTTTTCTCCCCTAAAAAGAATTGCTTGTTAGATTTTGAAATTGTTTGGTATCGGACTGAAAAAAATTTTTCCAGACTGTTCTTCTACTCTATTTTGCTATAACATAAAGCATAAAAAAGCAAAAATCATTGTCTTATTACTGATAAGTGTAAGCCCAAATTGGGCTCATGTCAGAGCATGCAAGAACTCACTTGCTTCTGCTGATTCCACAGCAGAGGCTGAGAATTCTTGTGAGGGAGAAGAAGTGGAGACTGCATGTTTTGAGGTCTTCCGCACAGTCTCAGAGCTCAGTCACACACATTCTCAGTGCAGATTAAAAACTACAATTAATATACGCATCTCCTTCTCTGGCAGTCTGTTGATTAACAAAGAGAAGCAGACAGCTTTGTCAGGAAATATCACCAAGTGTCTAAATCTTTTGCTCCCCAAACTGAACACAATATTCAAGGTGCGGCCTCACCAATGTCAAGTACAGAAGGACAATCCCTTCCTTGTCCTGCTGGCCACATTATTTCTGGTACAAGCCAGGATTCTGTTGGCCTTCTTGGCCACCTGGGCACACTGCTGTCTCATATTTCGTGGCCATTCACAAGTGATGTTCCCCAGGGCTTGGTACTGGGGCCAGTTCTGTTTAATATCTTTGATCTGGATGAGGGGATCACATGCACCCTCAGTAAGTTTGCAGATGACAGTAAACTGGGAGGGTATGTTGATCCGCTTGAGGGTAGGGAGGCTCTATAAATAGGTCTGGACAGTCTGGATTAATGGGCTGAGCCCAGTTGTATGAAGTTCAACAAGGCCAAGTGCCAAATCCTGCATCTGGGTCACAACAACCCCATGCAACACCACAAGCTTGGGAGAGTGGCTCCCGCTGACACTTACAAACAAAAGCTTTATGACTTTATTTATAAGCTGAATAGTCTTTTAAGAGTTTAGACTCTTTGCCATGCTGTGCAATGTATTAGATTTTTTTGTCAGTGAATAAATTTATCATACCCAGCTGCAGAAATCTCCAGAGGAAACTGCAAGAGGAACTTCCTCTTTAAGCATCTTCCTAGAGAAAGCTGTAGTGTAAGGAAAAATTACACATTAAAGATTACAAATACTTACTCGTAATAAATGTGATAGGGCTGGATTTGCATTTACACTCAGCTTAAGTGTGAGAATTTTAAGAGAGAAAAAATGAGAAAGAATGGTGCAATGTGTACCAAAATTAGAAGTCATATTTGAAGAGCTAGACTTCGCATCTTTATATTGAAATAAACCTAAAAATATATTCCAAGAAGTGAAATATATAGAGTGATTTCAGGATGTTTCTTTAGTTTTGGAAATTACAATATACTGGACTTCATAAGTTTGTTAATTCACATAATGTATTACTTTTATCTTTAAAAATAGATGTCATACTAAAAAAAAATATTGTGAAATATTACTGGAATCTGGTATGTATATTTTCAGAGGATAAACATATTATCCAGACAGATTGCTTGGATACATTTTCTATTACAGTTAAGCAATCATAACTGTAACATTTCCTCTTTGTCCTGTAACCGCAGCATAAATACTAAGATGAATAAACTTGTCCTTATTATAAGCCTTCATATATACTCTTGCTCTAAATTATTTAATGGGTTTACAACATGACATCGTGTAGAATTTGTGGTTTTTGATGATATCACACTGGTTTATATATGTAATAAATGTGACAACAAAGTGGGGAAGGATGGAGAAATTTACTTTTTCAAACAAGCATTTTATTTGTTCTATAAAACTTTACTATTGAAAACAACTATGAATTGTATCTGACTTTGGTCCTATTAGTATTTCACTCCACACAGCCTCTAGGAAGATTGTGGCTAGCCTACCTTATACTCTGCATGAAGCAGCAGTCTTCAGATCAGTGCAATTTGAGAAGTGCTGGTGATTTCTGTAGGTGGAGCAATGGGCCAAACTCATGGGTTTCTCCTCACTTACCAAAACTGCTTGTCTTCATGGAGACACGCAGGTGTCTCAGTTCTGCTAGCACGAGTGTATCTCACCACGGCACTAGGGTGATGAACACTGCCTGTGATCACTGGCAGCAGGGCTTTTCCAAAGATGATTCAAATAGCTCTGGGATGTCCTATATAGCTCTATTTCCTTTCTCTCTCCTAAAATAAGTGCCTAATTTACATTTCTTTACTTCTTTAAGCTAGTAATTAAGGGCAAAGCTGTGTAGTAGAAGCAGCACTAGCAGGGGAAACAGTGTGGACCAGCAAAAGATGCAGAAAAGGGACTCGGTGGAGCTCTTCAAGCAGACTGTTCCATTTGCTTTTTTTTGTGTTGTTGTTTCTTTTTCAAAAATTTGTTTTTAATTCTGTGCACCCAGAGGAGGATTAATTAGCCTGTTTCTTTTTTTTTTCTTTTTTCTTCCTGTGGCAGAGGGATCTGACTCCCTTTGAAAACCTGATGATATTTTCAATTTGTTTGCTGTTTTGTTCACGTCAGCATCAAGGCAGACAGGCAGTGTGGTTATTGGAGCTGAATCACTTCAGAGTCCATCACTGATGTCACTGAACAAAGTAGATCTGAATACACCTGCACCAGAAATAAGCTCCTCTCACCAGAGTAAAAGGAAGAGCACAGTTAGTATGAGATTCTTGAAAACTGGAGTGGTCTTGTCTTTTTCACTTGATCTTGTTTCAAGAAGTCCCTAATTGCGACTGATTTCAAGAGGTCCTTCCACAGCTGAGGATATGATGTGTCCTGAGTGCACCTCTCCTTCCCAGTCAGGGAGTCTGCAGCTGCCCTGTAAGTAGATTCTTACCAGGATTTGATTTAAATTGGTATATTAGTTTGAAATAAATGGTCCTTTTGTGTGTTACAGCATTTTTAAGTTGTGGGGCTGCCTCATTAATTCAAGTAATGATCCAGAGCTGTGACTGAATCTGTTTTCTCTGATGCACAACAAAGTAAGGCCAAAGAAGAGCTTGTGAGGAACCACAACACCCATGCACTGCCCTGACCAGCTGCTTGGCTGCAGCCACCGGGCACTTTGTCCTTGCCTTTCCTATCTCTCTGGGAAAGTAGCCTTGCCCTGCTGATTCAGATCAGTGCATGAAGCTTTTTCCTGGCAACTTTCACCCATAATTACATGCCACATGTATTATTTCTTAGTAAAAATCCTTGTCTCGTTAGAATAAGCAAGAAACTTGAGAATTTCTGCCACCTATTGTAGCTGTTAGTCAGATTTATCAAGAAGAATGATTGTTAGGACATAACAAAGAAATATTTTGGCAGGTTTGGGATAACTATAGGCAATTTGTAACTTTGTATTAATATACAGTTAAATATAAAAAAACTGGTACTAATAAGCATTATGTTTTATGTTTTCAGTTCTTCCTTTTTGTATTAAATCTTCTTTAAGGATGGGAAAAATGGAGATTTGACATTATAGGCTAGTGGCTGATGTTTACCAGAGGAGTTTTGCCATCACTGTTTTCTGGTGCACGGCTAGAGCTCTCTAATTCCTGTGTGTTTGTCTGCTTTAGATTGCACATGCTTGGAAAAAAAAATTAGTTCCAGCAGCTCTGCATGGAATGATGTGGCAGCTAAAAGCAGAATTGCCAACTCCTGTTAATCATTCTTGCTATCACCATTTTTTCTTTTCTTCTGCCTCTCTCCTTCCCCCC